>JANBQQ010000325.1:1426-16821 GCA_027577275.1 Coemansia sp. RSA 988 | reverse complement strand
GCTGCAATTCCAACTATGTTTCGTACTACGGCCAAAACTCTGCCAGAAACCAAAAGTCGCTTGGCGAATACTGCAAGGATTCCACTGAAGATCTTATTGTGCTGGCATTTATGAACGGCTTTCCAAACATCCTGCTCAATTTTGCCAACGCTTGCGAGACCACATTTGATGGCAGCTCGCTTCTCCACTGTCCGAGCATGGCCAAGGACATTGAATACTGTCAGTCTCAAGGCAAGGCAGTCATTCTTAGCATGGGTGGCGCCTCGGGAGCCTATGGCTTTGGAAGCGAATCCGCTGGCGCACAGTTTGCAGACACTGTTTGGAACATGTTCATGAAGGGCAATGCTTCCCAGCGTCCCTTTGATAATGCAGTGCTTGATGGTATTGACCTGGATATTGAGGGCGGCGGCGGCACTGGCTATGTGTCGTTTATTGAACAACTCCGCTCGCATTACAGTTCAGATAACAGCAAGCAATATTACATTGCAGCCGCACCACAATGTCCATATCCAGACGCGTACTTGGGGTCTACACTAAACAGTGCATGGTTTGACATGGTGTATGTGCAGTTCTACAACAATTATTGCGGCTTGAATGCGTACCCAAATTGGTTTAACTTTGAAGAGTGGGACAATTGGGCCAAGAAGAACTCGATAAACAAAAATGTTAAGGTGTACATTGGCGCGCCTGGATCACCGTCTGCAGCATCGTCAGGCTACGTTGATGGATCTACACTCACGTCCATCTATAATGATGTGCGGTCCAAGTACAGCAGCCTTGGTGGAATTATGACATGGGATGTCAGCCAGGCTCGTACTAGTGGTATTGCCAAGTCCATCCGCTCAGCATTAGATAATGGCGGCACATGCCATAAACCAAGTGGTGGTGAAGAGCCAACCACTTCAACCAGTAATAGCTCATCATCAACATCCAGCGAGTCTTCTTCATCACAATATTCTACCAGCTCCGAGGAGTCAAGTTCAGAGACTTCAAGTGATAATAATCCAGAGTCGTCAGGCACTACCACTAACATGGGGCTAACAATCATACTTTCCACCGCGACCGAAACAATAACTGCAGTATCGACATTTGTCACCTCTATCTTTACGGAGGTAACCACAGAGTCAACATACACCTCGTATTTGACAACTGTCTATACGTTGACACAATCCGGCGAAGATCACCTTCCATCGGATCAGCACTCACCAGTATTCTCTGGATCATCAGTCGCAAGTACTGATAGCGATGAGTCTGCCAAAGAAATATCGTCATCATCAATGGATGAAGCAAATGACAGCTCTATTGAACCTACAACTCGCACAGACCCTGCATCTGACAAATGTCCTGTTGAGGGTGCACCCTGTGTTGAAGCTATGCAGGGTTGTAATAGCATTGGATATGCTCTATGTGTGGATGGAAGATGGTCAGTATACCCATGCTTTTCTGGAACTACATGCTATCTACAAGGAGCAGCAGCCATCTGCGATTGGAATAGAGGGAATGGTAGAGATCCTTGCAGTATACAGCATATTCAGCGCGACCTTTCAAGATCTAGCGCAAGCAGGCTTTCAATGCTAAAGTCGGACCTCCGTCCAGTCTCTGCTTTTACTGCAGGTGACATAAACTCCCGAATTGAATACATCCCACTCTCAGTATCGCGCGGACGGTTCTCAGCGTTAGTAAAATTGCAAACATTGCATGTACCATTTGACAATAACTGGATGCTAAGTTTACAGTTGCCTTATGGCCAATCAATAGACAATGTCGATAGTGGTCGAATTGTTGCTAATGGCACGTCAGTTTCAATTCTACCAAAAGATTCTACAGGCTCACTGCATAGCATGGCCATCTCAATGACAATTAGAGGTAGATATAGCTGGCCTTATCGGATTCCTGATCTAACAATTGCCAAAGTCAGCTTAAATTAGCGTTTCGAGAATATTAAGTAGATGTTGAATAGTTTTATGGCTGTTATAATTAAATATGTTTTTAAGGGATACGAATTAAATGGGCAGAATCGACTTCTCTCGATATGCTGTCCCCAGTATTTGTATGGGTTGGTATAAAAGGGGACTTGTCTTTAAATGTCTGCTCTTCACTAACATATCGCTGTTTTAGCATTGCAATGTCAGCAGCCATGAATTCCCAAGGATCTGTTTCTTGCTGCATCTGGCGTACAAGTGATATTAAAAAGTACATGCGTTTCTCAGAGCAAATTATATGCAATCTTTTTACACCCCTTTTTAATTCGATGTCAACAGCGAGCAGTTCCGTGAGTAGTCTGTATATATCTGAAGCCATTGCGGCAACAAATATTGGATCAGAATAAATGGCCAGCATATCATCAAGTAAAGCACATTTATTGTTGCTTCCCATGTTCTCGTCAATGTTGTAAAAGCCAATTACAATGGCCTCGTGTGCGCTATCATATACGTCGGCCTGTTTTGCTGAAAGCAACGGCGCAACGGTAACCAGATCCCGGAACGCAGCAACGATATTATCACCACGTGGATCACCATCTAGATGTCGCATCATGTAGATGTACGCAAGGCTACTTGAGCATATTGTTTGATATGATATTACAATGCAGTAAAGACTTTTTTTGTTAGTAGAACCACTCAAAATGAGCTGGGATCTTTGCAAATATGCTGGTTTTGTGAGTAATTTGTCTTTTGGAGTACTTACCTTATTTGTGCAAGCTGAAAAAGTACGCTTGGATGTACTTTATATGCTAATTTTTGTACTGGAGCACCGGATTCAGTTATTGGCGGAACCTTATTAGAGACGGTAGCAGAACCCGGATTGGAATTACTTTCTCTATCTACTTCGACAATTCCAGCCTCACTACTATCAGAATACCACCATGGTTTCCACGGTGTTATAATTGCCTCAATATCACGACCACCAATAAGGTTCATAAAATCCTCACGTTCCTCGTTTGTTAGCCGATTCCAGATATCTCTTGCAATGCCCTGGTTAACATTATCCTCAAGGTCAATACCTTCAAGGCGCTCCACAAGGCTGCTGTATTTATCTCGATCATCTAAATTACCATCATCCGACTCCAACACATCTATCATGTCCTCACCGAGGTTGATCTGGTCATGGTAGCGTTGAACAATTCTCTGCATCTCTTTCTTGGTCTCTTCATCCGCCTGTTGAACCTTCATATTCTCATCGATCTGATCCTTATAGAATGACTCTGAACACCCATCGTGCTTCTACAGTAGTAAAGGATATGAGTAGAGCAAGAACATATTAATTAATAGAGTGTACCTTTCTTAATCTAAATTCATAATACTTGAAGTGGGGTGAAAATGTGGTACTCACTTTTTCTCGATAGCATTTTAGCGAACAATAGGAAAGAGCGCACTTGGGACAGCTGTATTTTGCTCGAGGTTTATCACAACTACAGCATTACTGTGGATCATATTAGCCATATTTAGTATAAAAATACACATTTACCAGGCAAGGTAAACACATTTTTGCGCAGATCACAACATATTACATCACTGAGGTCATTATAAATATTCTACTCACATTCCACAATCCTTTTGTCTTAGAGCCATGGCCTTTTGCAATAAAGTTTAGAATGATGGTATACAACGTAAATGCTAGACTTTCAGAAAAGCATTGGGGACGGTTGTGTCCGATCATCTAGCCAACATGAATTAAGCAGTTGGCAGACTTGTGGGGTGCAAACCATAGATTGTTGATCGATCAAACAATTAAGTGACGCGTGTGTTTTTGCGCAGTTCGCGACAAAGGCAAGCACAGTTTTTATCATGACAGAGCTACTGTGTACACAAACTTTCCAGCTTTTTTTTTTCTACACTTTAAGAATTTTTTGCCTTTTCTTCGGGTCACAACTTTTTTTAACTGGCGAGCGCTTCATGAATGTTTATGCGACACGTTCTAGCAATTCACTTTGGACCTTAGGCCACACGTTTGTTTTAACTAAAATAGCTTCCAAAGAGCTACTTCGCGTCCCAAGTAAACGAGTTTCCCGACACTGCGCTTACCATATAAACGCGAGACCTATAATAACTACACATATAAAGCCAACAGCAAGCAAGCACAGGATGAAGCAGAAGCTTATAGCATCATTTTTCAATGGCGGTATGGTCAAACGCAAGAGCACAATCACCGATAACAGTGTCAGCAGCAGCGAAACAAAGGAAGAGCCACAAAAGAACAGCGTAAAAGATGAGATTATTTTTAAGCAGGAGAGTATAGCACCTAAAGAAGTAGACGTAGGACCAGATAACGTTACCAGTGCAAGTAGAGAGCGCAGGGCATTCAAACGCAGTGCAGTGGATTCTGATGACGACACCAATTCAGATGCAAGCACGCATATGAGCGAGAGCGAAGCGAAGCAGCCCAATGGCGACGAATCCAGCATGGAAATGTCCAGTAGTGATGAGGAGCAATTGTCGCAAAAGGCAGCAGCAGCAGCCAAGAAACTCAGCAAGACGCAGATCAGCACAAAAAAGCCACCAGCTAAGAAGGCAAAGACAAATGCCCTGACTGTGCCAAAGACTGTGGTTGAAGTGATCAATACGAAGGAGGGCAAACAGGTTCCGTTTCTGGCGCTGTGCAAAGTTTTTGAGTTTATTGAGGCGACAACAAAGCGGCTTGAGATCACGGCGTTAACGAAGGATCTATTGCTGCAAGTGATGAAAATTGGCCAGCAACAGCTCACGACTGCGGTGATGCTCTGTATTAACAAGGTTGCGCCGGACTACGAGGGAATTGAGCTCGGGATTGGAGAGTCCATCTTGATGAAGGCAATTGCGTCGGCGACAGGACGGCAGATAGCCAAGGTGAAGCAGGACCGACAGGAGCTTGGGGATCTAGGAACTGTTGTACAACGAGGAAAGACGAACCAGCGGACCATGTTCAAACCGCAGCCACTGTCGATCTCCAAAGTGTTCAACACATTCAAGGAGATTGCGCAGACAAGTGGCTCCAACTCGATCCAGAAAAAGACTGGATTGATTACTGGCTTACTTGCGGCTTGCAGCGACATTGAGGCTAAGTATCTGATCAGATCGCTCGAGGGAAGGCTGCGCATCGGACTTGCAGAGAGCACCGTACAGGTGGCACTTGCACAGGCAGCATTGCTATACGAGCGCGGCGATGAGGGCGAGCTAGAGGCTGAGGACTTTCAGCAAGCGTCAGAGAATCTCAAGCAAGTGCTCAGCGAGTTTCCGATCTATGCAAACGTCATTGACTCAATCTACGAACATGGTATTAGCAACGTAGCGAACCATTGTATGCTCACACCGACGCTACCAGTTAAACCTATGCTTGCGAAGATTGAGAAGGCAGCGGACGATATTCTGCGCCGGTTTGAGGGCAAACCATTCACTTGCGAGTACAAGTATGATGGTGAACGCAGTCAGATCCACTATGTGCGCAAAGGCGATGGCACGGAGGAATGCGTGATATACAGTCGCAATGCCGAGAATAACACGGGCAAATATCCAGATATCGCGAGCTCGGTCAAAGAGGTAAGTGGACGGTTGGGTCGGTCACAGATGTGTAGAGCTCCATTGCATGCATTTGGGCTATGCGCAAAATACATGGGTTTGAAGGACCGATCTCGACATTATCTTGTGGAGGCAGCTTGTGCATGGTGGTGGGGGGGGGGCAGCAATTACCACCGAACCACCAGTGTGGTTTCTTCGCTATCATTGCTACCACTGATATTTTGTGGTGATTGAATGGGCTGTGTATATCCGCTGCTAATCCCAAATTACCACTGATGACTTGATATTTTTTAAGTGTAGTTTGCGAAACCCAGCGTCACCTCGTTTATTCTCGACTGTGAAGCTGTTGCGTGGGATTTGGTCACTGGAAAGATTCGCTCGTTTCAAACGCTGAGCTCGCGCAAGAAGAAGGTTGCCGACGAATCTGAGATTACAGTTGGCGTGTGTTGCTTTGCATTTGATCTGCTATTTCTTAATGATGAGGTAAGAGTGTAATTTTCTTCTTTGCTGCTTTCTTTTGGAGAAACGCGCTTATCATATCAATTTCTCACCTTTTTTGCCGTGTGCATTCCAGACGCATATGCTGCCTATTTTAAGTTGCGCAGATGATCTTTTGCTTCACACATCTCGCATCTGTCAGTGGGAGGATGTGGCAACGAAGAAGGGATGCATTCCCATGCCTTGGCTCTTCTGGAAAGCCTTTTTTTGGCTGGAACGCAACTTCTGCCTGTGCGCATGGACAAGAACAGATGCAGCGTTGGGTAGTCATGTGTGCCGAATATGCGTCGTACAATAAATTAACTGTCGTGGATGTCTATCGCTTTTTTCTATTTTCTGTACTGGTAGCCGCTGATCAGAATGCCACTACGAAAGCGCCGCGAGTTGATGCGTGAGCACTTTTTGCCTGTGCCCAACAAATTTCAGTTTGCCATATCAAAGGATCTGACCGAGGTCGAAGACATCCAGGAATTCCTCGAACAGAGCATAGCTGGTAAGCCAATAGTTTTTACCTTACCGTCCAACTAATATTGGCCCTGATTTTTCTACACTGTCTTTTATGACAGTCGCTGGCCGCAGTTTTTTTTGCGTGACCGTCTTTTCTTACATGTTCAGGCATGGCAGCGCTTTGACAAATCGATGCATGGCGCGCGCGTTGCATGCACGGACGCATACACAAGTCTCGTCTTTCTCCAACTGCTATTTTTTTCTCCAAAAGAGAGGGAGCGTTGAACAGGATATGGAGATATTTCTTGTGTGGTATTCAGACCTCCTGCACACGTAGTGTGGTTCTTCCATGATGCAAAACCATCCTTGCCAGCTGCAGTCAATCACTTTCTCATGTCAGTGATTATCCATCCCCAAGAATGAAAAGCAGTGATGTCTTTTTTCTTCCGCACACACACACGTATCTGGGGTCAGATACTGCTCTGTGTTCACTGCACTGTGCTACTGTTGCTATCTTCTGCAGATACCTGTACCACCGATGCAATTCTGTGTTTGGTGCTGTTGCGACTGCGGAATATGACATATTTCGCACGGCATTTACTCCATTGCTGCTGTCGCTAATTGGTTGTAAGCAACTGCCTCTGCTGTAGAGAACTGCGAAGGACTGATGATCAAGTCCCTCGATGGCAATTCGTCGTCATATGAGCCATCGAAGCGGTCGATGAATTGGCTAAAGGTAAGATCCCTCCTATTGCTGAAAATGGCCTACGGTGTGTGGTGAATTTTTATGGCCCTTTTTCCCCTGCCCTGGCTTTTTGCCTTATTGGCACACGCAGCCACATGTGTGATTCGGTGATGCAATGATGATGCGAGCCTCTATTATACTGTGCATTCGTCCAAAACTGCCACTTGTAAATCTCAAACTCCGCCAATTTGCCGAGAACACACTGTGTCCTTCGTGTCTGCTGTAGATCCTTATGTTATTTTGGCTGGCAATCTATCCTTACAGCAAATTGCTTTTTACCAGCATGCGTGCATGTTTCGATTACTATTGGCAACCCGCTACCGAATAAGAAGCTCAATTATGTTGTATATAACATGTGCCTCTTTTTGTTGTTGAAAGCACAATGTAGTTGAAGAAAGATTATGTGGATGGGCTTGGCGATTCGCTGGATCTGGTTGTGATTGGCGCATATTACGGCAAGGGAAAGCGCGTGGGCGCCTATGGCTCCTTCTTGCTTGCTTGCTATGATCCAGATCGTGAAGAATACCAGTCAATATGTAATATTGGAACTGGTTTTAGCGATGTTGACCTCGAGTCTCACAAGGCCCAGCTAGACCAGAACAAGATCGAATCGCCCAAACCTTACTATACTGTGTCTGACAAGACAAAGCCGGATATTTGGTTTGAACCTGTACAAGTCTGGGAGGTCAAAGCAGCCGATTTGTCTCTGTCGTCGGTATACCAGGCTGCCTATGGCGAGGTAAGTTGTGTGCAAAGTGTCTTTATGAATGATCTGCTTTGATTATCCTTTCTCGTCTGCCGCCTTTGTCTTAGTGGTAGCTAATTTCCTGCCCATCATGCGGAACCTTCACTCCTTCCAATGGTGCACTTGTACATTTCGAAGAGCGGGGAGGGGGTGGTAATTGAGAGCGCCGAAGTAGGGACAGGATGTTTGCATCATAATGATGTTGCGCTTTGAATGGTCTGGAAGGGTGATGAACTAGCCTTTTTTGCAGCTTTGTTGTTGCACGAACAAATGGTGCTTGCTTATTTGTATTATCAGGTACAATTGTTTCGGCTTTTATGTATTTGCTTATTGTGATGTAGGTCAATGCTGATAAGGGCGTATCGCTGCGCTTTCCTCGCTTTATTCGCGTACGCGATGACAAGTCCCCTGAAATGGCAACCTCAAGCACTCAGGTATGATAGATCAAAAAACAGTAGCGATTAGCTGTCCAACTCTCCTATCTGTATGGCTTTGTAAGGCCGCCATCATTATCAACATCATGATGACCATGCTTTACTGAAAAGGGGAGGCGTTTCGTCATCATTTGTGATTTCTATGTACGGGCTGTTTTTTCTTCTGTAGGTTGCCGAGATGTATGAGAACCAGAAGATCAATCACTAAACGATCTCGCGTAGTCTTTCTGTGAGAAAGTTCAGCTTCATGTTTTATGCCCTTTTTGTTTTAGCGCGAATGAACTCCGATATCACTGAATAGACTTGCAGATAACAATAATATCAGCAGTAGTCATGGATCTGTTCCGTTTCCGAAGACACAGTAAACAGCATGAAACAATTATAAAGCTCCCTCCCTTTCTCATCTTCACTCTCAGCTGCCCTGTTTGTCAGCAAAACAAGTGGTCATTTTGACTTTGAAAATCGCGCCGGTCATTCTACTACAGTGTCCACTGTTGTGCGGAATGTGCACTATTTGCGCCTCTAATGCATGTGCCCATGCAGACCAGACGGGGAGGCCAGAATGTGCCAGTGTGATGGCTATTTGGTGGACTATAGGGAATGTGTCGCATGTGTCCAACAAAAGTCCACTTGGAGGCCATTGGTTTCTGCACAATAAACATGGGGCTGGAAATGAGCATGTGGCAGCTACCCGACATGCATGGGCAGAGGGACAGATGTGGCTTGGTCGCAACAGTCGGCAGCTGCGTTGGTAAGTGAGTTGCTAGGCAAAATAGACGCTATCTTGTGTGTGGGGAGATCAGGAATGGGTGTCTGGCGACGCAGCCATATTCTCGCAGGGCGCAGCAGCAGATGATGGATGGCAAACAAGGAAAAGGAATTGGACCCATCAAACGATCAGGGACCAGGCCACACGGACAGACAAGAGCCAAGCGCTAGCGCCTGTCAGTGCTTATACCAAAGAGAAGCAGTCATGCATGGCTTGGGTGGATAAGGCAGCTAAAACGAAGACTACGCTTTTCTCGTAGCCATCAGATTGTCCTGGCATGGCAAGCAGGCATAGCCGCAAGACAACCCTCTGCCCAAAGGATGTTTGGGGAGTTGCAGACAGGCGGATTTTTATTTTAGCATATTGCGTCTGTGGTAGCAGCATAAATGGAGTGGCGCTTGGCAATTGGGAGGCTACATGGTGGAGCTCGCCTTAGAAGCTGATCCGTCAACGCAATAAGGCTTGCCTTGGACCTAGTCTTCATTGTTTGCCGCATTTGGTCGAGATCGTGCATTGAGGCAGCTGTCTTCCCTACTAGTACAATCGCACAAAGCTTACTGTGGCCCAAATACCTCGGACGAGGTTATGAATATGCTACTATCGAGCGCAATGCATAAATTGGGCTGTGCGCATGTTTTATTTATTTGCTCTGCAAAGAAAGATCCGGAGTATACGTGCACACAAGAATGCGCAAGATATAGTGCAACTTTACTGGGCGGTTATTGTGTAGCACGCCCCTCTTATTCCACAGCCGCATCGTTAGCACAACTATAGGAATAGCTGTTGTTATTGTGCACGGTTACAGAAGCAAACACAATGCCTCTGTAATTTGTGTCTGGGCGATATTTCTGTTTATTACAAAATGTATGCTAGTTAGCCATATATTTTGTTACGCATGTTGATGGCAGAAGCTCAAACAGGAACATGTCCAGCAATTCTCAAGATGGGCATACTGTTCTCGATCCGCTTTTGCTCTGTGGAGATCGGCTGCGCCTCTGTCCAACTTTAATGAGTTAGCGGAGAAGGCGCCTGTGGCACTAGAGCAGATCCAGGCCAGGCGCCAGAACTGAAAGAGAAAGATGACATCCCTTGCATTTGATCTGCTATATTGGCAGTCACTTTCCTCGTGTTTCCTGATTGTTAGAATCAATTGCAATGTCTGTATGTAAATCGGACTATGGTGAGGAGAGAGGGATAGGGAGAGGCGTGAAGGACCATGAGCTGCAAGATACCAGAAATGTGGTCCAAGTGTAATATGACTCGGGACCCAAAAAGGAAAACAACTCTGGGATGAGGGAAATGGAGATTAGATGTTCCAGACATCTTAGTTGGGGATGTGGAGTAGCGAGATAAATTAAGCGAAGCGATAAACAGTTCCGACATAATTCACATTGCGTTTCCGTCTTGCTTGCGGGGGAAACCGGGCATTATTATTTGCCTGGAGAACCCAACAAAATACAAAGGACTGGTTTTAGGTTGCAGCGAAGACGCATCGTTGGGGGCGGATGGGTTAAACGGAAGTCTTGTGAAAATTGGTCCGTTTCTGCAACGTCGAAGAAGATGTTGAGGATCTCAGCATATCGCCCGAAATATTGTTCAGAGTCGCCGATAACCATGGCGTGTGGATGAATGCTGGATAATATATATTTATATTCGTACTATAGTTTGATCATATCACAAGCTGTATGCTAGGCGACATTGGTTAACCAATGTTAGCTTTCATATAACCCAAGCTAAATTTCGCTGTCTGGCTGCAATTCTTTGGCCTTCGCGCATTTATCCGTTTTGCTTAGCATTTATCGTAGCCAGAGGCCAGAAAGCTATGTACAACATGGCATACGTAGAGGGTGGTTCAATCGCTCTTCCACATTGTCGCAAACTCATATATTTCGAACATCTAGCCCAAGTAATATGTGTTTCAGACTGATGCAACATGACATGTGAACAAACGCATCGGCTATGCAACCGGCCACAAGGAGCAGAGATAGTTCTGTGAGGAGAAATGAGCACTAATGGTAGGCACAACGGAGTAACCCTGAGAATCACACGTCATGAGTGCATTGACATGTTTGTGGTCACGCTTCCAGAAGCGCTCTTCTTGGCGCAAGCACAAGAAGTAGAGATGATCACACACAGACGGCAAAAAGGCAATGCAAATAAGCTACTGCAGCGTTCACTTTCTCCTATGGCAACTGCGCTGTGGCGGGTGTGGGAGAAACAAGCACTGTGGGTGCGCGTGATCCTGTTGTTTTCTCCTTACCGAAAGGAGATCTGGATAACCAGTTTGGATGCCTGCTTGTTTTGAGAGCAGACCGACACAAAACGCATTTAAGCCAAATTCCTGCCTGCCACACCTCCACCGCTGTTGCCTTGGCGAGTGATTGAGAGAAGCGCAGCTTGTTGGCGTATCCTTCCCATTTAGTGTCCGATTTACAGGATTGTAAGCCGATGTAGTCGTTTGATGGTTGGGTGTGCAGCGTTTCGGCCAAAAAAGTCAGGCAGATCACCGATGCATGTTGGTAGAGGACGTGGGGAGGGATTTTAGGATGCAGCAGGCGCAGTTACAGAACCACCTTCGAATGAACATCCCTCGTAATAGCATCTCTTTGTAGATGCATACCACAGGTTTCAAGGCGAGCTCCTTCTGTTCCCGTTTTTCGCTTTTGATCGGCAACAAGGGATTGCACGCAAGCTTGCGGGAAATTATGAATAGTGCTCCTTAGCGATCTCACAAATTGTTTTGCGGCAGGGGCCTTCTGGCTCGATTCACCAGAAACGCGTATGCATGTGAACCGGGCTGCGTTCTACCGGATTGCCAGATCCACAGACGAGAGAAACAAGATACCAGTTTCCCTGTTGCGGGATGTAGTGCACAAGCTCGGCACTACTCATGCTTTCTTGTGCAGCTGAAATCCATCAGGCTGTGATGCGAATTAGACTTGACACACCCACCCAAGCTTCCTGCAGCAGCCAATTACCTAAACAAAACGTCATCCCGCTTGCCCGCCTCCGATACGCCCACCCAGACGGAGCCCATTAACAAGAAAGATAAGTGTTAGGATGGAAGCCCGCTTGCCTCTTTGGTCAGCAAGCGCACGAAGACTGCGGTGCTGGCGCAGCTGCCTGAGCGTTAGCCACACAGCAGGCGTGCAGCGGAAAATAAAGGAGGGAGGGACCCTCCAGCCTGGGCCAGCCCAACTGCTGGACTCCAAAAGAAGCAAACCATCCATTGGCGGAACGCATGCATGGACCAGAGGAAAAGGTCAAAAAAGCGCTTTGGGGGCAGGGGGGGCGGGATACCCGGAAACACCGGGTCCGCATCCCTCCAGTGCGCCTGAGAGAAAAGAGGGGGGGTGGTTTGTGTCTGGCATGCATGTGGAGTAGAAGACTTGGATGCACCAGCCTCAGGCTCTGCTGGAAAAAACAACGCTGCACTTGGCGGGTGGGCTGCCGATGCAGCAATGAGGGATGAGGGAAGAAAACCCGCAAACTTATAAGAACAGCAAACGCGGGCTACTGGCCTGGCCCTTTCTTCTTATTCTTGTTGACACTGACTCCCTCAAGCTTTCCGGCGCCGTCCTCTATCTCATTCTCGCAGATACACGCCAAAAAAAAAAAAAAGCCCTTCCACTTCTACTCCTTTTTTTGCAAACCAAAAGTCCACCAGCCTTGACAGCTGTTGCAGTTTTGCCTTTGACCTCTTTTTTCATTTGCACACCTGTACTCTTCTTGTGACCACTCACCATTGCTTGTTCCACTGGAGCAACTGCCAACAAAATTAATAAGCGCTCCTCTAATTTTCTGGAGCCCTTTTGTATTTCAAAAAGACCTTTTAAAGCACAGTGTAATTTGCTTCTCCTCGTGCTACCCGCTTAGTTGCACGGGTGAATCATACACATCCTCACAAAAGGCGGGGAAGTTGAGCAAAGCAACCGCTTTCTGTACAAAAAGAAGCTTGGAAAAAGAAGCAAAGCTGAAGCCGTAGCTGGAACTAACGGTCATCGCATACTTCCTTAATCGCTTTATCACCCAAGCGCCAAAGTCATTTTAGAGCACTTTCCTCCTTGTGCATCCCTCACAATAAGAGACGGGTACGTTCATTCTCTTTGAAGAGGGTCGTATTTGCACACAGAAATCAGCACTGACTGCGCAGGCTTACACCGAGAACAATCGGCGCCTCTGTAAAAGCATACAGCAAAGCAACCGCACACCCCGGCTCACATCCACACAAGATGCTTGCCAGCGCATCGACGCCACCCTCGACACACACAAACTCCTGCTTTGGACCGCAATCGACGATGTTCCGAGCAAGCGCGCTCGCGTTCACACACACAGAGTATGTATATTTAGAACCAGCCCACACCAGGGCCCCCCTTTACCATCCTTGTGCATGAACCCTAGGGCACAGCTACCAGCAGTTGGAGCAGCTCTCGGGAAAAGATGACGCCGCCATCGGCGCCGGCGCCGATCGGCCCTTGGCAGCAAGAGACAAGTGCGGAGGATTTGCCATGCACGCCTGCTTTGCTGCTTGGGCTGGTTTTAACTGTTGAGCCTCTTCGCGGCTTCCAACCGAAAATGGGATGCAGGCTGGCGTTGTTCCCCCCTCCCCCCCCCAAAAAAAAGCCATGTCCAATCCGCATGCTATCAAGCACAAGCGGACACCCAGCATCACAGCTGCTGCGAGTGGTTGTGATATCTCTGGCCTGCGCGCTATCAGAAGATGGCACAAAAGAGCTGCGTGTGGCGAAGCCAGACTTTCTTGTTGCTTTGCGGTGTATTACCACCCATCTTCTGTCAGCGCTTGTCTTTATCAATCACTGTGCTTGCTAAACACAACAGCTGGAACTGGCATACATACCCTTCTCCCTCTTCTCTGCACCCGTTTATTTCCCTGTCTGCTAAAAACGACGATGTACTGTGTTCCCCGCCATAGACAGCCACAAGCTGATCTGACAGCAGCAGGCTCGGCAACAGCTGAAGACGATTTTTACTATCCACGCGATCTTGAGGCCAGCTTTTGTCGCGACTTTTCGTGCTGTGGGCTCATTCTCAGTGATCTCCACGATCTGCTCCAGCACTACGAGGAGTGCCATGTGCGGTTTGAGGAGGACGAGGCGCCGGGCGACATTCCCGAGGACTGTTTCTTTGCGGAGGAATGGCCAGGCGATCTACAATTTGGGCTTTCGCTCGAGCAACAACTAATGATGGACTCTACCGCCAGCTCCACCGCCACGACATCGCCAGTCCTGTCAGGCGCGTCCAAACTGCGTTCGGCGCGGCCTACACCACCGCTCTCGCCGAGCGAGACTGCCGCGTCATCAGTGATTAACTCGCCGCTTGAGAGTACAATGCCGTATCTCGCTGACACACTCACAGGCCGCAAGCGCTCGGCCGACGCGTCGTCTGGTGGCAGGCCGCCAGCACTTAAGCGCCAGGCTACGCGCGAGTCCTCCCCCACAGACGCATCAGCAGCAAAGGGGTTGTCTGGCTCAGTGCTCGGACTGTATGACGACGACATCATCGCTGCCATCGCCTCGGCCACCGACCCACTCTTCCTTTCGTCAGTCGCTGCTGCGGCCAAGGGCTGCACATCCAATAACGGCGGACTCTCCCACGAGGCCTTCTCGAGCGCATCACTGGTTGAGGCCGCCAATGCTGCGGTCGTGGCCGTATCGGGTGAGGACTCGGACGATGACATCCACCTGCCCCCTAGCGTCACCGCCGCCATGGCCGGCGCTGTAGCCGCGGCCGCTGCGGCCAAAGCGCACGGGCTGCTGCCGCGTGACGACAAGCCCTATCGCTGTCCCGTGCAGGGATGCGACAAGGCGTACAAGAACCCCAATGGGCTCAAGTACCACAACCTCCATGGCCACTGCAGCCTCGGCGAGGACATGCAAAACGTCTCTAAGCCGTACAAGTGCCGCGTGCCCGAGTGCTACAAGGCGTACAAGAACCTCAACGGGCTCAAGTACCATGTGCAACATGCCCACTGCGCTATGATTCCTTCGCTTAGGGATCTGCCACCCAACGCCACCCCCGCTGAGGTTGCTGCAGCTGTTGCCGCTGCCGCCGCCGCTGCTGCTGCCACTGCCGCTGCATCAGCACCGCCGTCGCCCGCTGTCTCTGCGCCCGCCTCGCCCTCCAGAGGCCCCGTAGGCTTCTCATCGCTGTCGCATACTCGCGCACCTCTGAGAGCTCCGCCGCACAGCACTGGGCCTGCTGGCTCGCGTCCTGCCGGCTCGCGTCCTGCCGGCTCGCGTCCTGC
>JANBQQ010000324.1:0-16966 GCA_027577275.1 Coemansia sp. RSA 988 | reverse complement strand
ATCGGTGCTGCAGGTTGCTCTGGTACTGGCTCTACAGGCTGTTCAGGAACTGGTGTCTGCGTGGGCTGCACACAAGGCTGTTCAGGAACTGGTGCCTGTGTGGGCTGTACACAAGGCTGTTCAGGAGCTGGTGCTGCAGGTTGTTCAGGAACTGGTGCCTGCGTGGGCTGTACACATGGCTGTTCGGGAGCTGGTGCCGCAGGCTGTTCAGGAGCAGGGATCGGTGCTGCAGGTTGCTCTGGTACTGGCTCTGCAGGTTGTTCAGAAACTGGTGCCTGCGTGGGCTGAACACATGGCTGTTCGGGTACAGGAATCGGTGCTGCAGGTTGCTGGGGTGCAGAAATAGCAGAGCCATAAATATTGGCACTTCCAACAGTTAGGGAAGCCTCGGGATACACAGTGGTATGCTGGAATCCCGGAGCAGTAAACTGCGTGTTCGGGAACATATTATGAGACAAGATTTTAAACCCCTGGTAGCACCCCGGACATCCAAACCCGTACATGTTACGCTTCGGGTGATAGTAATGGTTCATGCCTTGATCTGCGATCGGTGCAGCGCGGATTGCGGCAATGGCCAGAACAGATGCAACCAATGTGAGCTTAAACATTTTGAGCGAGTGCTTGAACTAGAATGTCGGATTTAGACGTAAGAGGCCAACTAATGACTAATGCTTCGTTAATATTAAAAAAGACCCTGAAGAGCGAGCTCTATAGTTTCTATTAGCAATGAGGCACATCTTTGGATGGCCTTTTATAACAAAATTTTTGAGCAGTGTTATTGCCCTGAGCAATGCTGTAACTATCGAAGATATATCTCAGCGTTAAATCGAGGGAGCATGGCTTACATATGACGAGATATTTATCAACTAATGCAAGCAGTTACCTTGACAATATACGGTACGTTAGCAAGGAAATCATTTTAAAGATGGATCATCTTGCTTTGGTAAAAAAAAAAAACAAGAATGATTTCCATTATAGAAAAAACATCATCTAGGAGCGGCCTTTGGGCTTGCCACGACCCACGCGAGAACCCTTGTTGGCAGGGCGGCGTGCTGTAGGTTTTGAAGAATTAGGGGCATTTCTAGCCGAGTTCAGTCTTTTCTCAGCAAAGTTCTTGCTTCTAGCGGTACGACGCTTCTTGTTGGATGGCTTATCCCCTACAGTCGAACGCGTCCCTTCAATTATCCCAGAAGTAGGCGGTCCAGCAGCAGCATCCTCGGCACGCCTCTTTTGCTTTATTACTTTATCACTGGCACGCTGCACACGCAATTTGCGACCGCCAATATCGGTACCATGAAGTTTTAATGCCAACGACACTGGCGCCCTCTCAGTAAACTGTACATAAGCAAATCCTTTGCCAAGGTTTGTCTTTGAATCGCGAATTATACGCACATTTTCCACAGCACCGCAGGTGTTAAAGTGCTTCCATAGCGCTTCTTCCTCGGCGGCAAAATCTAGATTACCCACAAATACCGAGCGCTTCGAGTCGTATGTCTTGTCATTAACAGCAGTATCCACGCGAATATGTCTCTCATGGAACTCTGTACCATTCAACTCTAGGGCGCTTTTGACTGAATCTTCCTCGACATACTCGACGTATGCATTGCATGACTCGCGTTCCGAGTGGAATTTGCCTCGAATAAACGCAATCTTGCGCGGTAGTAGCTCTGCAAATGCTATCGATCTAAAGCGCACTGCCTTGATCTCGCCGTATTTTTTGCACAGCTCTCGTAGCTCGTTGTGTATCTTCCTATCTGTAATTGACTGTACTGTCAGATTCCCTATAAACAGTGTGCGCTTAAGTACTTCAGGGTCCTGTGGCATTCGACCAAGGAGATTCTTATTTTGCTTCTTCTTCTGCGACTCTGCTTCCTCCGCCTCTATAGCCTCATCTTCTAGATCATCCTCGTCATTGCGGTACCCGATACGGCGTGCGCGCCTCTCCTTTGCTTTTGTCTCATTATCCCGAGAAAGCTGTAATTTCTTGGTGCCCTTTACAAGATCTGCTGTTGCGCTTGACTGGGTATCAGATTGCTTGTTGGTCTTATCGTTCTTCTTCTTTTTCTTTTCTTTTTTGACGGGTGCGCTGCTATCTTCAGTTGTCTCCTCTTTGTTAGAGATCGCAAACGGCGCAGGCGCCGGCTGCACTTTCTTCACTGGCTCTGGCGCGGGTGCATTCGCAAACAAGCTGTCCAGCTCGCTGTTGACAGCTACGCCTGCTTTAGCTCCTCCAAGTAGCAACTGCGACAGCTCGCCCTGTTTTAACGCGGCCATATGTCCAAAGCTAGAGCGATACAAAAGTGTACAAGAAAGTGGATTGAAAAACAATGATGGATATTGCTGACAGACCAGAGGAGCAAAACAAGTGCCTCTGTTGAACAGAGGAAAAAAAAAAAAGTTTAGGCAACCGTGATCTGCAAAATTAGAATCGAGGCTTGCATTGCGCCATGGGCTGGTGATCTGGATCTACTCGCCAGGTAAGGAATGTGTCTTCTGCCAAACTACCCATTTCAGGATGATCTCCTCACGCCAGCTCTCCTGAACATCATTCTCGACCAACGCACACTGGGCAAGCAGGCGCTTAGCTAGCAAAATAAGTTTGGCAGTCTCTGCATTGCGCTCTGCAGCCTGGTTCCTCGCGTTTTCAAATACATTATCGCTCTCGACCGCGTATTTATACGGCTCAAAACGTAGATGCAGTGGTAGTGACGCTTGTGTCTGTGGACACACCGTTAAGTGCTCGACATGCATAACCCATGGCATTGTAGCCCGGATAGACTCATTCACTCCTTTCGGAAATACACATTGGAATATATCCCAGTAGTATAATATCACTGTCAGCAGCGTCGTGCACGATTTCCATGGCGGTTTGGCAAACGCTTGTCTTTCTGGCGTGCTAGAATTACTGGTTCCATATCCGAGTCGCAGAGCCTTGTCAAGGCGCTCGGAGATAAGTTTGGTCAACGCACAACGAGTGCTATGGCATATGAAATGTGTTATTTCTCGCGAAACCAGATGTGCAGGTCTCTCAGCAAGTCGCTGGTTGTCGACTTTCTCTTTTTCTGTAAACTCATCCAGGTATATAAGCACTGGTTTGCCGTCCGGTGCTAAGCTTGGTTGAGGGTTGGCGTGGGACCGTCGTTTTTTTGCGGATGGTCGACCAATGGCATCAGCTGTACTTGTTGGCACTGTTATTGCGGTAGTAGGTGACTTAACAGTGGGTGAAACGGGGAATTGCGGTGAAAATGGCGCCTTGGCTCCAGAGGAGAGACCATTAAATGAAAAGTTGGGTGTGCTTGGCGAGGCGCTTACTGGAAGCTGCGCCGGCGTGCTAGCCATAAACGTAAACGCATTGTTTGGCTGCTGTACGTTGTCAGAGTCTACAATCATGTCCACATCCATACAGTCGTCATCATCAACATGAGCGGGTGGTGTTTGGTGTGCGAGTTCGCTTTGCGTACGCCTAAGTTCCGGAGCAGTAGACTCTGTGTTGCTTTGATCAGTTGTCCCATGTTTCTGTTCGTCTTTCAGCAAGGGCATCCCAATAGAGCGTGAAATGGCCGATATAAGCTCCGCTACGCTACCCGACCATCCACCACAAGTTGCGCAGCCATTGGCACGGGCTTTAACAGTCAGATTTCGATCCTTGGTTAATATAGCGACTGGTAAACTTTTCTGATTAAGAAAATATAAGCAGCAGTCTAGGATTTTATCATCGCCTTCTATTTCGTCCACCAGATATTCTGACTTTTTTTGGCAACGAAGTGCGCTGCCGCTCCGCCCAAGCTCCTCATCAAGAAAGCGCGTGGCATTGCGTGCAAGAGATGCAATGGAAGCCGACTGTGAACCAGGAGTGTCTGTAACCCTACTGCTCGATTTAAGCCCGTCAAGTTCATGTATGACAATCCATGGAACTACAAGAGCCAATCCTTGTTCCAATCCACGTTCTGATAATGACCGAAGAAGTGGAAGATGATCAATAAAATAGTTTGTGTCCACCACTGCAACCATTCGAGCCCTGTCTACCACATCGTTGTTAACTCGCTGAAGTTGTGATGTAGAGGTCGATCCGGTGTTAGCCATATGTAGGACCCGCTGTCTCTTCGAAATGGGTTGTTCCGGGTGTAGGGCTTGTTGCAATTGCTTGCTTTTCAAAAATTGGTCAAAATACACTCTGCTGCCCTTGTCTGCCGGGCAGGCTGAGTGTGGATTAACGAATAGAACCAGAAATGTAAATTGCAGTAAAAAAAGAGAAGCAAGAGTTTCTATCACCTTGCGTTTTTTTTTTGGACACACAGGATTGTTTGTTGCAAGCGCACGTGTGTGTCTGTAGATCCTGCCCATAAGCAGTTTGCGGTAAATGGCGCAGCCCGCAATCACACTCAGGACCAGAGAGCTGGTATACATGAAGCATTTGACATCCAACCTCTATTTACAGTGCCTTTATACATTGTCGTTGCCTTAGGAATGCTAGCCAAGTCGATAATCACTAATTTTCCAACACTTCGATTATGTGCGGGACCTGTGATTCGCAAAAAACATACCGGCTTTCCACTGACACAGCCAAACTGGTCTGTTGACACACTGCTTCGCAAGCCTGACAGTATCAGCCAGAACCATGACCTCGATCGCGAACTTAGCCAACGCGAGATTAAACATCTCCATGATCTTTCTGGGCTTTGCATGCCCGATCCAGCAGAAAACTCAAAGGAGCTTGCCCAGGTATCGGCTGATGTCAATCGGCTCAGGGATTTCCTAAGTCATATTCGAGTGGTCAGCCAGTCTGAGGATCTGAGTACAGTGGAGCCTCTTGTGCGTATTAGCGAGGCATTGGTATTTACTGCTAGCAAACCAAATGGTGGCCTAGTACCCACCGACAATGTGAAACAACACATTGGCCAGAAGACATTGCAGACAGCAGAGCAGTCAAGTGGGCCATATTTTATTGTAGAGGATTAAGATATGGTGGATTTCAAGTATCTAAGGCTGGTGGGGATGTCTTAAGAATAATACAAAAATAATGGAATATATCGGCATTCGGCAAAGCTTCAATTTAACCGTATTCGATTTCACAATAGTATACCCAATTGTATTGTTTGTGGCTCAAGCGTGTATGGTTTTCATCATCTCGATCACAAATGGATAATCGCTACCAAGAATTTCAGCTAAGAGCTTGGCTCTCGTATAGTAGCGCCTAGCGGGAGTGCTTGCAATTCTGAGTGCACGCTGCCGTTGGTCTGGCTTTAATACCTGATATCTATCCAGCGCAACCAAAATCAAACAGCGCAACTCATATGGCAGCATTGCCCGGTCTTTTCTGTTTGAGTTTACAGACAGTCTATTATCGCGTAAAATAATACGACCCCGCGCAACCATGAGTAGTGGTGCCTTGTATCTCTCAATTGCCAGTATGGTGTTTCGAATAAGCGTAGTCTCTACTTTTGCCCATACTGCGCTCCAGCTCTCAAACTGCATGTCGGCCACAATGCGCAGGATTTGGCGATTCATGCTACTTCCTTTGGCAATGTTTTCAAAGCCAACACGCGATATCCTGTGATTGTGACGGAGTGACAATGTTAGAAGTGTAGCTGGCCTGCATGCGCATGTCTCAAGAAGCTGTCGTATTCTGTGCGCCCCGATGTCAGTGATATCTATCATATTGGCTACAAGGCCGACTAGATGGCTGTTGACCTGAATCCCCTGACACAGTGCTGCAATACCTTCATCTCCAATTGAATTATTGGAAATATTTAGCAAGCGCAGTCCGTTCTGCAATCTATGTTTTTTACCGTCTATAACCATATCATTTTGTCTTTCTTCCAGGTATGCTTGGATCGATCTAGCCCCTATATGGGTAATAAAATTGCCACCAATGTCCAGTGTCTGTAGTGCAGTATTGCCGCTAAGGCTCTCAAAGAGCAGCTGGCAACCATTATCAAAAATATTGTTTCGTGATAGTACCAGCAGCTCCAGAATAGTGTTGTGTGCCAATGTCTGACCTATCAGCCCACATCCATTAGATTCAAGCTGGTTCATATCCAAGTTTAGGCTTTTGAGCGACAGGCCAATATCAGTGCTCAAAGCATGAGCAATATCCCGCGCGCCAGCAAGCGAGATCTCATTGCTGCTGATATCTAGTGTCTCTAGTGATTTGCCAGCTGTTATTAGATACTGTGTTAGGAGATGCACGCCAGGAGACCGCAATATATTTCCTGAAAGATTTAGCGATTTAAGGGCATGGCATCCGCGAGCAAGTGCGGCTACAATTCGGCGGATACCGGCAATCCCAATGAGATTATCGCAGAGATTAAGTGATTGCAAATATGGCTGCAGCTCAAGCACAATGCTGAACCAAGCACAGCGCTTATCAGTAAGACCCATCTGACTAAGCTCTAGCGAATACAATCCCATCGGCGCCAGGTCATCTGTATCCGCTGCGTTGGGAGAAGTGAAAGGGATCTTCTGCTGCATATAAGTAGGTTCTGCAGAAGGCGGTGTGCGCAATAGCGTGTGCGGCTCGGCCATCATCGACAGTGCAGAAAACAATATTTTGCGGCCAGAGTCTGTGAATGAGCAGCGGCGGAGATGTAAGTGCCTGCATCTGCATTGCCGCGAAAGAACTATTATAGACAGTACGCGTGCAGCTACTTCGTCAATTGACATATTGGTTATGCGCAGTGTGCTGTATGTCCTCTGAAGCAGCTTTTGATGTCGGGGGCTACTGAACAGCACTTTAAGACTCCGTAGCGGTGGCAAGTGAGCAAAAATGCCATTACTAATCTGCTGAATGACACTGCGTACTTCTGCTTCATCATCTATATCAATCCCACGTCGGTTGTTTTCAATAAATGTGGGATCCCTAGACTCAAGAACAAGCGTACCGCGCTTCCCGCGACCTTTGCTCCGCATATTGAGCAAGACGGATGTGTACAGGTCCATCTTTTATTGTAGAGATACAGATGAATGTACGCTGTGGCTATAAGTGCTGCTGTTATTGTAAAAAAGGTGAGTGAAAGAAAGAGCTATTCAACACGGGCGATTATAATAAACAAATGGCATGGTACTACATGGGATGGAAAACAAAAGCATCGGAGCTAGGCAAAAAAAAATGATGATGCGTTAAAAGAAAAAAGATGTCCTAGCGTGTTAAATGAACAACATATCCGCTTGGTTGGCATGTGAAGCTTCGCAAGGAACATGTACCAAGCTGCATCACAGGGATGCAATAGATGCAGCAAACAATTGCAAAAAAAAGGGTGTACGCCATGACAGGCGGACATTTTTGTTTCCATTGCTAGCACAACCATCCTCCATTGGCTGACCAATTGTTCCCAGCTCCATGTCTACAAGAATGTCATAGTGTGGTGTAATAGAAATAAATAGATTCTATAACATTACTGTTATAGTGAATATCTGCCTGGTGTCAAGTACCTGTTTATTCAGCGCTCTGTTTCGCAATTCATGCTTACCGAAGGCATGTCACTCAACATTCATTTGCAGAAATCCGTCACAAGAGATGCAACCTTGGGATATCCGCGTATTTTAAGCAGTTAAGCGCAAATGGCGGTGATAGGGCTTCACACACTAGTGTGGGGTCGATGGTGTGTAGCCCTAAGGCCATTAAAGCAAAAAAGATACAAAGTTAATAAGCAAAACGCATGCGCGAGATGTCGGCACCTGGTATGGCTCCACATGGCACTAATTATCAGCTAATTTCAGCGAGTACCTGTAAACATGAGGTCTACCGGGGTTGTTTTTCCCCCAGATAACTTTTGTCACTAAGCTAATTTGGTATGGAGAAAAGGGGGATTGTTAGTGGCACGGCAGTTTTGACAGAATATGCATCTGAAATAGCGCATAAATATCTAGCGGTTTAAACATGTCGAAAGCACAGAAAAAGGACGGTTCTAGAAAATATACATTCCAATATGTATTGATATTCGTTGCGATTGTAATAATTTTATCATATTTCGCGCCTTGGCCAAGTACTAGTAGAGCATCGACTCTAGTCTCAGAGCCCGTTCCATATAGCGACGCACTAAACGCAACATTAGGATTTCAACATGTCTATGTGGTCACGGAAAATGAGACCAAAAAGAAAAGCAGTTTTGCAGCAATGGCGGCGTTACTTGATATCGATGCGCAATACATTCTGAGCACAGATAAGGAAAAAGCTACAACTATTCGTGAGCAGAACAAGTATCTAGCAGACCTAGAGAGTATTTCCGAACTGGATACACACGCTCGAATATACGCCGATATTGTAGATAGAAACATACAGTCTGCATTGATTCTGAGTAGCAATGTTGATATGGAGCTGGATATAAAGATGCGCTTAGCTTCTGCACTGGCTAGTTCTGCAGTACGCGCTTACGACAGCTTGTTCATAGGACGCACGCACTCAGAGCCTACGGAACAGGAAGCTAGTGAAGTGGAGGAGTTTCTGCAATTGACCAACGGTACCGACGAATCTTCAATGCAGATGCAACGGTATTGGAGCAAGAAACAGTTTATTGGCCGTGGATCGACAATCCATCGCACATCATTTCCTAGAGGAATCAGCGCCTATGCGGTAAGTGCCCGAATGGCCCGCCGCCTGCATCGCCGTCTGCGGCAGAGAATGACTGAAGATACACATGGGCTAGAGTATATTCTAGCAGATGTGGCTATGGTGGGTCTTTCAATCTCATACAGCGTATCGCCACCTCCTGTTACTGTCCATACGCCAGGTCAGGTTGGAATTGGCCAGTTTCTAGCACGGTCAGCACTCTACGAAATGGGGCTAAGAAATGACGACCCCTCTCAATACCCGCCATATAAAAATTGGGAAGCCATATGGACTTTATAAGCAAGCACATCGTCTAGCGCATGGTTACTGTGTCCGACAATGTAACCTCTCCTCCTAAAGCGCAAACTGCAATCCAGGTAGCAAGGTGAGTGTTTTGTTTCGCTATAGATCTAATAGGTTATTTTCTCCTTCCTTTCTATATATGGTATAACAGAAGAATGAAGCCAACCATAGCTGCACGGCTTGCATTGACAATCGGGTTGCGAACTCCACGGTTGCTGATAGAATGGGTGCTTCTTGGAACAGCCCTTTTGTTGATACTTGTGATGGGATTTGAGATAGCACACAGTCCGCACGCGGTATTTAGCAGCAACACTGGCAGACAAAATTGGTTGCAGAACAGTACCTTAGGTTTCCAGAAGATCTTTGTGCTCAACACTGTTACGCGCAAGGACCGACGGCGCAATATGGAAGCGTTAGGGCGGTTTCACAAGCTCCACATGGAATTTGCACAGACATTCAACGGGGACACAGCCAATGCACTCGCAGCTAGCAAACAATATCTAATCAATGGCACACATCTGGCATGCTATCTGAGCCATCTGCAGATATACCAACGGATGGTAACTGAAGGCATTGAAACAGCGCTAGTGCTTGAGGACGATGTAGATATGGAGATGGATATCAAAGAGCGACATGGGCAGATAATGAAGCAAGTGTATAGCAAATATGGAAAAGACTGGGATATGCTGTACCTTGGCCATTGCACCATCGATGCTAATGAGCCGCCCACTGATGGTATGAATTCTCTAACTATGCGCACAGCATATGGTCAAAGAGGAGTCCAGTTATACGAGGCAAAATACCCGATGTGTTTGCACGCGTACGCATTGACTCGAGATTTTGCACAGAGGCTTGTTGTTCTTCTCGAAGAGCGACTGAAGACAATCGGGAAGGAGATCGATCTCATACTAGCAATAGGAGTGGAATATGGAGTAGGTACAGTATTAGGTACATCACCTCCTTATATTGTGCAGGTAGGGAGGACAGAGTTACCCAGCGATCTGACACAGTTGAAAGAAGGTGATACCGCCCAGCGGCTCTTGCGTTCAACATTATATCGCCTTGGGTTAAGGAACAAAGATCCTCAAACGCTGGCGCGATATATGGATTAGAGCAGAGTATCCAACTCTGCAACACCTGCAGCAGAATAACATGGGAGGTGTGGAAGGCAGTTAAATCCACCATTTGTTTCGTTTTGTTGTTAATAATCGAAGTCATATTAAGGCAAAAGTCGTAAAAAGAAAATACAATATGCAAAAGAAAATAAATTACGCAGGACAAGACATCCAATTACTCAGCGTGGATGTAGGGGAAGACGCCGAGGATAAAGCGAAGCTTGAATGCGATACCCTTTAGCAGACAGTAGTGGCCCATCAATAAAACAACCAGATAGACGAGGCCCAAGGAGGCGAGCACATGCCACCAGGCATGAAGTTGCATATTGAATGGCAAAATAGACGAATCGAGGCCGTTAATATATGAGCAAAGGTTAGTGTCGGTCAGCCAAATGACTGCAGCAGCAAGATACCACTTGATTCCAGCGGAGAACAGCGCAGCCACATGGCCCATCTGCGAGGCCTCCAAATCGCGCTTTCCACGCCAGCAGAGGAAAGCCATGACGAGCGACAGAATATTAAAGCTGGCCTGGAACAACACAAACTGTACCTGCCCACTAAAACCAGCAGTCATAACCGAGACAAAGAGAGTCCACAGAGTAAGCAGATGCTTGAAGCGGCGGCTATCAACCTTATACTGCAAAGTGACAGCGATGTAGCAGGCAATAGAAATGGACCAGAGCATGGGAAGCTCATCAGTCATCTGCATGGAGTACTTGAGCGTGGCGTGGAAAAGCCAACTACCAACGCCGACGACAGTAATGGAGCGGCCGAGCAGAGTAAAGGCATTGTATCCAGTGGGATTCATCCGTGCACATGCCTCTCCCAGAACAATCATGGCAATCGACGACCAACTGTTGAAAAACTCGGCTATGTATGGTGTCCACTCGTAATTTTCCTCACACCAGTCAACTGACGATGTCACGTCACCCCAGTATCCTACAGGTGCCATTTTCTAATGTCGTTTCTACAGATCAAAAGAACAGCGTGATATGTAGTATATCGATAAACGCAACAGTAGCTAAATCAAGGGTTAACTTTGCAGCTACGTGATGGCAATAGCGCTCAAAAAAAAAAAAAGAGAATAAGGATTATCCACAAATGATTGATTATCTTTGACTAGGAAATGTGTTGTCAGTATTTGGTAGTCTAATAGGGGAATAAGAGTAACTAAACGTATTTGTGCTGTGGAGGGAGAGAGAGAGAAAATGGAGAAAGGTTGGCTTGCACCGTTTGATCAAAAAGAAAACTGTGGAATGGACGCCAACAGGTATGCTTGTCTTGATTTGGTTAGAAAGACAAGAGGGTCCAGAACACAGCAAGTAGGGAGAAATAGAGCAAAGGATATGACGAAGATTTTCAAAACAAGGAAGCGGAAGAGAAGGGGAATTTAGTAAGATAAAAATGAGTCCAGAAGCACAAGTCCGCCTTTAAGTGCGGGACATGTTTTTTTTGCCAGGCACGCAAGAGGAAACTTCCGAATGTTGGACGAAGTGGCGGGAGAGGCTGGGCGCAGCATGTGAGCACAGTTACAGAGCGTACCCAATCTCCATAGACGCAAATGTCGCTTGATGTTCCTAGAGACTTGGTTTATACGCAGATGAGACGCAACGGAAGTGCGGGGATGTGCAAGGACCACAGAGAAGGACTACTGTGGCTGGGGGCGCGGAGGATGGTCTCCTGCAGTATGATTTGGTAACACCTGGTGGGTTTGTGTAACCGAGGTGGCCGCCGTTGCGACGGCGGGATCGGCAAGGGCAGCTTGCCAAGGAGCGTTCCGGCTGACTGGAGGGCACAGTCAAGGGGGGAAGGGAGGTGGGCGGAGCCCGAGCAACTTCCGCTTCGGTAAGCGAATGGCAAGGGAGTGCGATCAGAGGGGATCAAGGATTTTGTAGACAATGTGGCCGCAGCAGCAGTGGGCAGGGTTGACTCTTGGCATAGAGTTAATACCTAGGGAAACAGCGAATTGAACACGGAATGGAGAATCAGGGCGCGGCGACAGGAGAATGGTTCGACCGGATGCCGAGGGAGATCCTCGAGAAGGTGCTGTCGTGGGTGGATGCAGCGACGCTGTTGGAGGCAGGGCTGGTGAGCCGACGATGGCAGGCCGTGGCCAGCAGCGACCACAGCTGGCGGCAGGCGGTGCAGCAGCGATTTGGACAGCGACCGAAGCAGTGGCTGCAGACAACACGAATGCCGGGGACAGCGCACGGCGGATGGGTAGGCGGCGGCAGCGGCGCGCGCGGGTGGCGGGGCGAGCTGGTAGGGCGCGAGCGACTGCATGCGCTGTGGACGGCGGGGGCGCGACAGCAGGAGTTCTGCGCCCGCGCAGGCGTGGTAGACGCGGTAGTGGTCAGCGAGCAACACGGGTGGGCTTTGGCGGTATCGTGTAGTACAGCGGCGGCAGTGCGGTGCGCGCCGCGGACGGGGCGCGTGTACGCGCGCGATGCAGACACGGACGCTATCGTGTTTGCAGTGCCAGACGGCGCAACAGCGGCCAGCAGCGTGGCAACACGCGTCGATCGCATTGTGTGGGGGCTGCCGGACGGGCGTAGCGTAGCGACGGCACTAACACGCGGAGGGACGCTAAAACAGCGGGTGACGGCGCAGCAGCGGCTAGCGGATGCTGTACTGGCACTGGCTGGCGCTGGCGATACGCTAGCACAGCATGTAGCGCGTGGCAGCGACGACCTTGTGGCTAGCGCTAGTGCTGGCGGCGTCGTGCTGGTGTGGTCTGCGTCTGATGGTCAAACACAACATGAACTGCACGTCGAACCGCCAGTTCCGCTGGACCGTGTCACGTGGGCGGCCGGCAAGCGCTTTGTTGTAGCGGCATCCGGCGCCGCGGGGCTGGCGTTCGTGTGGGATCTGGAGCTGCTCGACGGGCGCCCAGTAGCAAAGGTTGCCGTGCCTGGCGGTGCTGCGCCGTTGGTGTTGCTGGCTGGTGACCCACATGCTGCGGCATTCGTTGTGGCCAGCGAGGCCGGCGCCGCACGCATGGGAATTGACGGCGCGACGCAGGCGGAATTCCTTACTAGCATAGCTACGTTGACTGCAGCCGCGTGGGCAATTGGCGCCGTCGACGAGCCACCGTTGCTGGCGCTGGGAAATGCTGCTGGCGACGCATGGCTGTTCGACGGTACTAGCGGTGCAGTTTTGCAGCACTGGCCGCACCTGCACCAGCGCGCCGTGGCCGCAGCAGCAATCAACGCGGCTGTGGCAGTGTTTTCTGCGCGCGACGGACACACAGCTGTCGTCGACGTGTTGTCGGGCCGCGTGCTGCGCTCTATGCGCTGTCGCTGTGGCCGCCGCACCGCCAGGTCCGTTGACCCATGGCTGTGGTCCATGCACCCGGTTCTACGCACCGGACAAACGCCTGACGACATGCGGTTGACGCAAATGATAGCTGGACGCGACGCCGACGCGTGGGACCGCCAGTCCTCCACACACATCGACGCGCTGGACCGCCGGATAGCTGCTCAAGACGGCGTTGCGCAACTCTTTGCCGCTGCCCCACGCACCACACGCTTCCCCACTGCTGTCGCCGCCGTTGCTGCTGGGTACGGCTGGGTCGTTGCGGCCACTGGCATGCACATCCACGCGTCCTTTGCCATGGCCTCGCGTCGTCCGCCAGCCGCACCCGTCCGCATTGCGCGCGAGAGCCACACACAACGCGTGGCTGACGGTCTTGCTGAGGCGCGCGAGGAAGAGGACAGCGCCCGTGACCGCCGTCTCCACGAGCATGCTCTGCGCTCCCACATCGAACGTGAGTTTGAGCAGCCCGCAGCCTCCCTTGGCCTCACTCCCGACGAGCAGCTTGCCTATGCGCTGATGCTTAGCGCAGACACCCCTACACAATCTTCCTCGTCTGATGCGGACTGTCGTGAGCCGCTTGATCTGGGGCTCTCACCCGACGAACAGCTCGCTTATGCGCTAATGCTTAGCGCCGACGATTGTCCACCTCCACCTGCAAGCTCACCGCCATAACGCTGATCTCTGATTTGCATTCACCATTGCGTACCCGCCCACGCGGTGGCTTTTATTGGGCTGGCCACAGCTGGAGAGTCACCTGGAGGCGCCTCCAAAGCCTCTAGTGTTTCTGATCTACCGTCTTTACAAAATGCACTCTTCGTTCTCGAACTTTGGCTTAGCGACACGGGCCTGGCCAATCTTGCAGAAACCAAAACTTGTCCTCATCTCTCACTGGCTCTTTTGACGATTTTTTTCACGTCGTCTGTGTTTTTTTTTCATCCCCCTCTTCCGCTCTGTCAGATATCTTCTGGCTTCCGCATCTGCGGACATTGTTTCGATAAATGCTGGAAAATAAAGAAAACCACTAATCTTTTTTATCTTTTACTTCCCTTGCATATTCTCTACTTTTTATTTGTTTCCTGTCTGTCGTTTCAAAAAGGAGGTCTCTCTGCTTGAAATAAGGCCTATCTTTTTACAAACACATACACAACATGCCGCCGTTAGAGAAACGCCAGCCCCATGCCATGGCTATTGCTGAGCACTCCCAGCGCGGGCTCGTGCATCGCATTGTCAACGACCCCTCTGCTGAGACCGACGACCCTGTGGCTTCTTACAATATAAAATCCCGCATTTCCCGACGTCTGCGCCAGCGCCGCCAAGGCCTTCCGTCTGCTGAACCGTCCGATAATCCACCTGCTATCGCCACAGACAGTCCGCGTGTCCCGCCGTTATCTAAACCCACTACCCGCAACGTGGTGCTGAGCTCGCATCATCCTGCAATAGTCTGGCTGTCAAAGAACGAGCTTTCTCTGCCCCTGACCGTGCTCTGTCTTGTGCATTTCTGTCAGTGGGTCGGCTACGAATGGCCGTCTGCCTGGTTTAGCATCCAGCACTCTGTGGGTGTCGGCGACGAGCAGCGATATGTACGCGGAGTGCACGACGCCACCTTTGTTGTGTGCTGGGTTTTGCGGATTGTCGCCACACGAGCAGTAATGCTTCACCACGTGCTGCCTTTGATTCCACGCCTCCTCGGCGTCAAGAGCGCGCGGAAGATACGTCGCTTTGGCGAGTCTGGGTGGTTTCTGAGCTACATTCTCTTCTCATGGTCCATCGGCTTCAGAACATGGCAGCAGTCTCCCTACTATATGAACACCCGCAGCCTTTACACCAATTACCCCGAGGAACATGCGCCGATGCCTTATAATCTTAAATGGTACTATCTCGTACAGACCGCTTTCTGGATATCGAACGTCTATACCATCTTTGTTGAGGAGCGTCGCAAAGATCATCTGGAAATGCTCACACATCACGTTGTTACAATAGCCCTGGTGGTCTCCTCCTATTACTTCCACTTTACCCGCTTTGGTAATGCTTTTATGCTGGTCATGGATTTTCCTGACATATTCCTCTCCTCTGCAAAGATACTCCGCTATCTTGGGTACATTACTGCTCCGAATATTCTTTTTGGTGTATTCACCGTCTCATGGGTCTTTACTAAACACTACCTGTGTTTAAAGATGATGTTATCTATATGGACACAGGGACCCCAAGAGATTCCATACGAAAAGCATTTCCCTCACTATCCTAATTCCCATGCCTCATACCCAATTGTTATCGTCATCTGGGCCGTTTTATGCGTCCTCCAGGCCATTCTGATCTACTGGTTCGTTATGATTCTCAGAGTACTCCAGCGTGTGCTTATACAAGGGAAGGACGCTGCTGATAATCGCTCAGATGATGAAGGTGATCTAGAGTCGGATGAGTCTGTGGTTTGTGAACCAAAGCCCACTGCTGAGCAAGGCTAACATCGTGTTACCGTTTTTAAGGAAACCATTGGTGCATTAATAAATATAATATTTGCGTCAGTCAAGACGATTTTCTGGCAGCGAGCGGTATTCTGTTTAGCGTCATTAGAGACAAAGTTATTGAGTGATTGGTGTATGTGGTTTGTATTAGCAGACAAGAAGAGAGGAACAAGAAGCAGAGCAACAACATATTAGTAGTAGTTTTGAATAGACACACAAAGTAGATAATTTATAAGTGTCGTAGTAATAATACATAAACACATGTAATTTACCTTTATGTCACCCGTATTCCCGTAAATGAGAGTGTAGTTAGTTGTGAAATCGTTAAAGACCACAAATGTTTGTCTGATTACTCTGATTGCTAGCATATCAACATCCATCAACGTATGCATGCGTATAAACATGCTTTCTTCGTTTGGACTGTTGTTCTGAGACTCGCTATTGGAATGGCATCCATCTTCTAGCATGTCAACATCTGGCAATGCGTACGTGGTTTATACGCTAGTGGATGTGTGTTGTTCTTGTATTGATAATATTTTTATATAGAAATCACATAGACTATAGCATCTATCTACTTTACTAAAAGGGGAACATGTAGAGAGTATGCTTAATACAGGATATTGGGTTTGCATTTGTAGAATGCCTTATCCTGTGGATATATAGGCTGTCTTTTGCTGGCTAAGCCTCGAGACAAGAGAGGCGTATGGACCTGTTAAAGAGCATTGCTTGCCATGTAAAGCAAATGAAACCCAGCCTTGCAGATATTGATGTTCCTTGTCACGCGCATTAATCGATTAGCGAGACACATCAAGACCCTGCGATCAGCGGGTAAACATAGTATATAAAGTTTACATGTTCTTCATTTATTAATGGTAAACTTTACTTTGTTTTAATTGTTACATTCCTTGACTGCCACTGTTACCCCTGTCACTGGGCAGGGGTAATTGATATTAGCTACCTTCTACCCTACCGCCAACACCAATGCAAACCACACCACCAACGACCCTTCCACTCACACGCAAACGACATCCCCGCCCTCAGCGCAAACGCACTGCTCGAATGGCGCAAACCGGCAATACTAAGTCCCGCCATATTACCAACCGCCAATGCTAATATTTTTGATTCATCTTTTTGGACTTCTTGCCTTAATTCATACCCTTTACAAACTAAACAAAAAGACAATTAAACTTTACTGCTCATGCAACTCTAGATCTTGTGTCTTG
>JANBQQ010000323.1:0-11004 GCA_027577275.1 Coemansia sp. RSA 988 | reverse complement strand
GAGTAACCAAGTTAATTAATATCTACATTACACGTGGATCCGTAGCACATTTCGCTCTCCCACAGTCGCAAAGTGTGGAGTAAAATAAGCCATGTGTATTGTAAACATCTTTTCAAGCAGAGCCTCATACTCTCCAATTACTCTCAGCGTACAGTATAGCAAGTAGAATAAAGAATGAGAGAGTGTGTGATGATCAACAAAGAAGAGCAAAAGAATTTTGCAATTATGCATATCCCCTTCACCAGTGAATACTTAGATCTTGGTCAATTATGCCAGTGCGGTGGTACAGTGTGCGAGCACGCACATGCTTGTCGAGTATCCTGCTTGAAGCGACCAGCGCATCCGCAGCTGCATTGCGCTCTTCCGCCAGCGCATTGCCGTCAGCAGGAGCCGGAGAGCCGGGGACAGTCGAGGGAACCCCAGCCCATTTGCGTGTAGCAGCTTCGAGCTTCTCACAGGCTGCACGGCGATCCGCAGCAGCCGCAACTCGAGCAGTTTCGTCCTGCATGGCGCTATTCTCTCCGGGCTTTGGAAGCACATAATTGTACTCGAATGTGCTTTTGCCGCCGTATTCCCGAGGGAGATCCTGCGGAGCAATGAATTTCTGCAGATCATCTGTAGACGACGCAAAATGAACCTTCGACGCTACCACAGGATCCAACATTGGGCTGATAAGCTTCCACAGGCTGTAGAAAACCCACGAGGCATTGTAGATCAGAACCAGACCCAGACACTCTGGGTAGTAGTGCTCGAGATAGTGCAGGAACGTCTTAAAGTACGTCCAGTCCATATTGGACATGGACATGTTGGTGGTGTCAAATACCAGACATACCTTTTCAGCCGGAGGATGCAGCATAATGCGCGCGACTTCCATCAGGTAGATAGTATACTCGACCATCTGCTCCTGAGGCTGCGCTGAGGGATCAATCGCACGCACAGGAATGAACAGCACAGGTTGACCCAGCCGATCGGTTTTGTGCATGTAGCCGATACCGCGCTGAATAAGAGAGTAGTTGAGCGAGCTCTCGCCAGTCCAAATAATCCAGTCCAACTCCTCGTCCAGACGCCAGCGCAGACAGGCAAGCAACATTTGTAAGGCATCGTCGACATTCCACTTGCGTGCACGCAGAAAGCGCAGCAGCAGCACATCCGGATGATCGCAAAGCGTTGCTGCCCAGAAGGCATCACGAATAGTACGTGCGCTATCTTGCATTGAAAATAGCGGCGGTTTACTATCTGTCGGTGCCACGTCACCCACCGTCTGGCGGTAGCTCAACGGTTCTTCGCGCTTGGATGAACTACCAAAACCAAACCATCCGCTGCCATTAGCACTGTTTTCCTTACTGTTCTTCCCGGAGGTGTGGCTCTTCCCTGAGCGAGCACTGCGTTTGGTGGATGTCGACTTTGCCGTAGTATCAATTGGTGCTGTGGGGGTATCAACAAGCTTGGAGGCATCATTTGTAAAGGCTTCCAGTAGCTTTCGCCAAAACACCTGCAACAGTGCTGATTCCTTAAATGTCAAATGTCCAAGCGTGCCTTCTAGATTGAGCTTGCCCTTGTCATACTGCTCGAGAACGTTATTTGTCATTGCGTAGGATGTTTTGAATGCACAACTGGCTGGATGGTAAAGCGGAAAAAAGACTAGTGTCACAGCTCACGCTGGGGATTCACTTTTTATAAGGTTTATAGCTTGTATTCAAAGCAAAGAACTCAATACCAAAATGTGTGTAAATAAAGCGCAAAGCAGTTGGAGGGAGATCACCCTCACTAATCGCTTGACCGCTAGATCTGATCGCATAGTCTGCCAGCTGCGACACTTACTATGTGATATTCAGTTAGTGTTTGTTGGATGCCTTGACTTGTGGATGGATATGCTGTCTTTTACTGGTTGTTTCCAGCGACAAGAGAAGCGTGTTGCCTCGTTAAAGGGTGTTGACTTCCAAATAAAACATATGAAAGCCAGCCCCACAGACGTTGATACTCTGTGGCTTTCGCTTCCAGCTCTGTTGACTGCGACTGCTAACCATGTCTCAGGTCGCGGATAATTGCTATTGGCTGATTCCTATTCCACAACTAATCCCGCTGAAATAATCAATCACCATCGCTGATATTCTGCAAAAACCTAGTGGTGGTCCCGTCCCCACGCCAGGTTTTATCAAGTCGCAACGTGGAGGTTCTTACAAAGGGCAGTGATGTACCAGATGGCAGTTCGGCATTGGCCAAGACCGAAAAGGTGCAGGATGAAAGAGTGCAGCTGTGGGAAAAAAGAACACCATGGGCTGGATGAGGACGGAGAAAAGAACTTCTTACAACACACGATAATTTTCTGTTGTTGTCATTTCACCTGCGAGCATACAAGCTTGCCTTTTCTCTTCTGTGCTTTAGATCTTTTCTGTCCGAAAAAGCGAGTTTAACTAGCATACACAGTTTATCCTAATTTTTTTGTGTGGTGGGATATTTCATTTGCCATTCATCTCTTCTCTTTAGCAGAGCAATAGCATTCTGATTATTTTCTTTCTCTTTTTTGGTTCCTTAAGGCCTCGGTTACGCAACCAAAACTAAAAGTACTACCATACCGATACCTCCAGGTCGCTCATAAAAAAGAATTGTAAGTTTCTCTTTTGTGTGACTATTCGTCCCGAGGGGACTTGTCTTGTGTGACCTTTGGCGTGCCTGTATCCTTTCTTCGGTGGCTACTTTTGATCCGATTGAAGGAGTTGCGTGAGCCCTGCTGTGGTGTGTCCTAAAGCGCACATATTCCTATTCCAGGCCTTATTTTTGCTTCCTTCCCCAACCGGCCTTTGGAGAGTGCGTTGATCCTCATGCTGCTTGGTTTCCTGACTGCACACAGGGAAACCTGGGATGAGGGGTGCTGGAGAAGGAACAGAGATGCAAATTGACAGACCTACTGCTCAAATATTACACTTCTGCAGGCCGAAAGAGCAAAAGCTATTAGCTTTAGCCCAGTGGAGGGAGTTCAACCAATGTTTTTGTCAAGCAGTGTTCTGCATGGCTGGATGGGCTAATTATTTAGATGTGAGTTGGCGCATGCAGTAACAGCGTGGCACGTCCCTCCCCCCTCGTTCAAAGCTGGCAGATCCGCTTGCAAAAGTTTTCAGAGACAGGTGTGTTTCTCTTTTGCTTTCCCAACATAGCCTTCCGTGGTCTGAATACCTTCTTTGTCAATCAAGCAATAGCATTGTGCATGCAGACACAGCCTTTTTAACAGACAGGGTGCTAAAGTCAACAACCAGAAGCAAACGACTTCTTTTTTATTTGCAGCGAGTAATATTGTAGTAGCTAAAAAGACAATGTCGGCCAAGGCAGTTCGTGAGTATGATGGCAAGCTCCTGCTTGCGCACTATCTGCAGCAGTCGCCGACGATGGCGACGGAGAAGCCAAAGGCAGCGTTTGAGCAGCCGGCGACGCGGCTGGCGCAGGTGGACTTGAGCCACGTCAGCACGTCGGAGGCGGCGGACAAGATTGATGCGGCTGTCGAGGCAGCGCTGACGCGCGCGGAACGGCTGAACCCGTGGCTGACGACGACCAAGTTGGTGGCCAAGCCGGACCAGCTGATCAAGCGGCGCGGCAAGAGCGGGCTGCTGCTACTGAACGCAGAGTGGGAGGCGGTCAAGCAGTGGATCCGCGAGCGCGCGGTCAAGGAGGCCAACGTCGCGGGAATCACTGGTGTGCTGAAGACGTTCCTGGTGGAGCCGTTTGTGCCGCACCCACAGGAAGTTGAGTACTACGTCTGCATCCAGTCGCACCGTGACGGCGACGAGATCCTGTTCACGCACGAAGGTGGAATTGAGATAGGCGACGTCGACGCGAAGGCGCTGCGGCTGGCAGTGCCGATCGACCAGCCGCTGCCGGCGTCGGACCGCATTTCGGCGGCGCTGCTGGGAGATATTTCTAGCGCTAAGCAGCGCGAGGCCCTGGCAACGTTTGTGGAGCGGCTGTACTCAGTGTATGTAGACCTGAACTTTACGTACCTGGAAATCAACCCGCTTGTAGTGCTGGAGACCGAAGATGGAGCGCTGCCTCAAGTGGTTTACCTGGACTTGGCGGCGAAGTTGGACCAGACCGCAGAGTTTGAGTCGGGCGACAAGTGGGCCAAGGCGCGGTCGGATGCGGTTGTGTATGGAGCAGCAGTGTCTGGCGCAGCGGCCACTGGACCGGCGATGGAATTCCCAGCGCCTTTTGGACGCGAGCTGAGCAAGGAGGAGGCTTATATTCAGGATTTAGACGCCAAGACGGGGGCGTCGCTGAAGTTGACGATCCTCAACAAGGACGGCCGCGTGTGGACGATGGTTGCTGGCGGTGGTGCCAGTGTGGTTTACTCGGACGCGATTGCGGCGCTGGGCTTTGCCAGCGAGCTGGCTAACTATGGCGAGTATTCGGGCGCCCCGTCGGAGGCGCAGACGTACGAGTACGCCAAGACGATTCTGGATCTGATGACCCGTACGCAGCATCCGGACGGCAAGGTGCTAATCATTGGAGGTGGTATTGCCAATTTCACAAACGTGGCCACCACCTTCAAGGGCATCATCCGTGCGCTGCGGGAGTACAAGCAGGCGCTTATTGCACACGGCGTGCGCGTGTTTGTGCGGCGTGCAGGCCCCAACTGGCAGGAGGGTCTGCGGGCGATGCGCGAGCTGGGCGAGACGCTGGGCGTGGAGATCCGTGTGTTTGGGCCGGAGACGCACGTTTCTGCGATTGTGCCGCTGGCGCTGGGCAAGGCAGCCACGGGGCTTGGTGGGGGATTCAAGGATGTGCTGAGCAAGCAGATCCCAGACACGGCGCCAGGCAGCATTCCCGGCACACCAGGCGAGATGGACGTAGACCCGCTGCGGTCGGGCGCGGACAGCGCGACGCCGGCAGCAGCGGCGCCAGTGCCGGTTCCAGCGCCATCAGCGGACGCGAAGGCCGACGCACCTGCGCCGTGGTACTCGCCGTTCACCAACAACACGCGCGCAATTGTGTATGGGATGCAGCCACGCGCAGTGCAGGGCATGCTGGACTTTGACTTTATCTGCAAGCGGCGGGTGCCGTCTGTGGCGTGCATGGTGTATCCGTTTGGAGGCAACCACGTACAAAAGTTCTACTGGGGCACGCAGGAGACGCTGCTGCCAGTGTTTGCGTCGCTGAAGGAGGCAACGAAGCGGTTTGCGGACGCTGACGTGGTGGTCAACTTTGCGTCGTGTCGGTCGGTGTTTGAGTCGACGCGCGAGATGCTTGCATACCCGCAGATCCGCACGGTGGCGGTGATTGCAGAGGGTGTGCCAGAGCGGCACACGCGCCGGCTGATCCGGCTGGCGCAGGAGGCGGATGTGATGCTGATCGGGCCGGCCACAGTGGGCGGAATCAAGCCTGGATGTTTCAAGATTGGTAACACGGGCGGCATGATGGACAACATCGCGTCATCCAAGCTGTACCGCGCCGGTTCTGTTGCGTATGTGTCCAAGTCGGGCGGAATGTCCAACGAGCTGAACAACATCGTAGCGCGTACGACGGACGGCGTGTACGAGGGCGTGGCGATCGGTGGCGACCGGTACCCGGGCACGACATTCCTGGATCACCTGCTGCGCTACGAGGCGGACCCCGGCTGCAAGCTGCTGCTGCTGCTGGGCGAGGTTGGCGGCGTTGAGGAGTACAAGGTAGCCGAGGCCGTGCGCGCCGGGCGCATTACCAAGCCCGTGGTAGCCTGGTGCATTGGTACATGTGCCGGTATGTTCCGCACGGAGGTGCAGTTCGGCCATGCCGGAGCGTTGGCCAACTCGGCTCGCGAAACGGCAGACGCCAAGAACGCGGCTCTGCGCGCCGCTGGCGTGCATGTGCCCGACACGTTCGAGGCAATGCCTGCCCTGCTGAATAGTGTGTACTCGGAGCTGGTGCAGGCTGGACACATTGTGCCCCGCCCTGAGCCCGAGGCGCCCAAGATCCCCATCGACTACTCGTGGGCTGTGGAGTTGGGCCTGGTGCGCAAGCCCGCGGCGTTTGTATCGACGATCTGCGACGACCGCGGCCAGGAGCTGCTGTACGCCGGAATGCGCATTTCTGACGTCTTCCGCGACGACATTGGCATTGGCGGCGTGCTGTCGCTGCTCTGGTTCAAGCGCCGTTTGCCGCCGTACGCCTGCAAGTTTGTGGAGATGGTGCTGATGCTGACCGCCGACCATGGCCCCGCTGTCTCTGGCGCTCATAACGCCATCGTCACCGCGCGTGCCGGCAAGGATCTCGTCTCTTCGCTGTGCTCTGGCCTGCTGACCATTGGCGACCGCTTTGGTGGGGCCCTCGACGGCGCCGCCGATCTGTTCTCCGGCGCCTACGACAAGGGCCTGTCGCCGCGTGAGTTTGTGGACTCGATGCGTCGCCAGAACAAGCTGATTCTCGGCATCGGCCACAAGATCAAATCGCGCACCAACCCCGACCTGCGCGTCTCGATCATCACCGACTACGCGCGCCAGCACTTCCCTGCAACGCCCATCCTTGACTATGCGCGCGCCGTCGAGGCCATTACCACGGCCAAGAAGGACAATCTGATCCTCAATGTTGACGGAGCCATTGGCGTTCTCTTCGTCGACCTGTTGCGCCATTCGGGAGCCTTCTCGCGCGAGGAGGCCGACGAGTACGCCCGCATCGGCACTCTCAACGGACTATTTGTTTTGGGCCGCTCTATTGGCTTCATCGGCCACTACCTCGACCAGAAGCGTCTCAAGCAGGGCCTCTACCGCCACCCCTGGGACGACATTTCGTACCTCAACCCCGCAGCCATCCAGGCTGGTATGTCTGCTACGCAGGGCGACCGCGTGCAGGTTGGGGCAGCAAAGATAGCCTCCAAATAACAGCGTGTCCAAGTTGGGAAGTGTGCAAGTTGGAAAGTGCCCGAGCAAATTGCGTCTGAGTAGCCTCATGCGCCAGCTCACCCTCTCCTGTTTTGGTGGTTATCCTTCAACTCTTTCCCCCCTTGTCGCTTGGGTGGGGACGCTCCCCTGCATCTTCATGGCTCCGTTCGAAGTTTAATGAGTGTTTCTTAAAGGCTTTTGTTTACGTTTCCAGCTGGTTAATCAGATACCCACAGTTGACAATGCGCTTACGCCATTGGCTTAGGTGACCTGGCCAATCTCTAGCTGCTGCAGACAAAAGGAGAGGAATGTTTGCATGCTTAGGGATTTACTTGCATGCGCGTGGACCTGAACGGTCTTTGCAGGGGTGGGGGGTGAACGCTCACTCTGGATGCGAATTTAGCATTCAAGAAACATCTGTTGTTTGTTTTTTTTGCGGTGTCAGTGTTGAGGTGTCGTTTGTGGACAACTGGAAACTAGGGTTTTTAATTGTACCTCAACTAATAAAGGGGCCAGTGCCAAGAAAACCCCTCTCTCACTGAGAACGAAAGTGGGAAGTGACTGAGAACAAACAAGTTTACCTGTTGGCACATTTTAGAGATTCCGAAAAGGGGCGTTCTTCCAACCCCTGCTCCCCACGTTAATTGCAAGGGGTTTGGTGGAAGCCTCAACGACAATCCCTTAGGCTTATTCTTTTTTCTACTAACACCCTTTGTGTCCAACACCCCTCCCCCACTTTAGGCATTCTCATAACTGGTCTATCCCATCTCCTATTCGTGCTTTTGGCGACTGCAGCAAACAAGCAAACTCTTTTTTATATCTTCCGCGTGATTGGCTTTTGTAATTTTATAAACACACCCCTCAATTCATGCGCTGTTTTGCTCGGAGTTTTTGGTGGTTTATCTTCGTTCCAGAATAGTGGGGAAAGAAATTGATAAACTCTTTTCTTTCCTTTTATTTTCAACTCTTCATTTATTTTTATACACTTACTCTCTTTCCCTTTCTGTTCTCCTGTGTGTCCTTCGTGTCTAAACTTTTATGATCATCAAATACCATCTTTCCATTATTTTTCTATTCTTGGCCCCTTCCATGTTGGTGTTTTGGAACCATATCATTACAAACAACTCAATCACAACTATAGAGTAAATACCCTTTCTTACAACATAAGCTCATTCTATTTATTATCTTTTGGCATTCTTTTTTCTTATATCGCATTTATTCTATTTCACTTGCTCTTAGATTATCTCCACCTGTACCTCATAACACATTAGCATTCAGCAATACATACACTTCCAAAAACTGGGGCATACTATTGATTATCGTATCAATATTTCACAATGGGTAATACGCAAACTAAGGATAGCAGCACTCCACTAGGTACGCCATAACAACAACAAAACTACTTGCAAAACAATAACAAATGTTTTTATGTTGATGATCATTATAATGACAGACTATTACTTATTCTACCTTTTTCCTTTTTATATAATTGCTATGTATATACAACAAATGGATGTTTTTTAAATACAGTGTAGGCAGAGGTGTTCAAAGTTTTACACAGCGACAGATAATTTCAGAAACGGAGAGTACCAGACTACAGATAGTAGAACACAACGAAACACGCCAACGCTATGCTCTACGACGAATCAGTAAAAACGCTTGCATAGCACAACAAACAGCAACAGCAATAATACGCGAACGAAATTTGCTAGAGAGTCTCGATCATCCTTTTATTACCGGATTACGGTTTTCATTCCAGGACACTTATGGCGTCTACATGGCGACAGACTTGATGAGTGGAGGTAATCTACGCGATCTCATTCAAACTAGACTGTTCAGCGAGGCAGTAGTGAGATTTTGGGCAGCAGAACTCGCTTGTGCCTTGCATTATTTACATAACGAATTGGGCATAATTCATAACGCAGTACGATTGGACAATATCCTGATTGATAATATTGGACATATTGCATTGACAAACTTTAAATCGGCAATACGTTTAACAGATCGTTCTACGAAAGCAAAGGAAAGAGGATACGAGAGTTCTGTTGATTGGTGGGGATTGGGCATAGTAATGTTCGAATGTTTATTCGGAAAACATCCCTTTCGTGGAACTGATTCAGACCAATCTTGTCAAAATACTGATAAAGTAGTATTTCCTGTTACTACCGATTCTCGTATAACTCTCGATTGTATGTCGGCTATTAGAGGTTTGCTACATTGTGACCCATGTCAACGATTGGGATCCGGAGAAAGAGGTAGCATAAGACTGAAACAGCATCCTTTCTTTGCTACTTTTGATTGGTCGCAGTTGGAAGATAAAGAAGTTATGCCACCGTTTGCGCCGACTGATAAATACTCTATTCGGTATTGCGATCTTAGTGAGTACCCAGAACTTGGAGAATGTTTGGATTTAAAATTGCGTCCTTTGGATCCGCATCCTGATCTTGTTGATTTGGAACGTGGGTTTGTCGATTATAATCATATGGAATTTCATCGACTAAGAGCTTACTTGGATCGTCATGGAGCTATAGAAAAGAGCGCTGCAGATGCTATTCGTCAATCTTCTACAATAATTCGGGATTCGTTGGACATCTCGTCTTGTGTGGCATCTACTGATGTGCCTTTGGAATACTTAACCCTGAGTGGTCGTCCATTAGTTAAAACACAAGCAGAGGCGGCTATTAGTTGTGATAGTGGAATATATGGCGAGAATAACTCACGTATAAGCATTGCAGATTTAGATGGTAGAGGACGTGAATCTCTTAGTATGCTTCGTAAGAGTAGTTCATTAGCAGTGACGCCTGGATTTCGTAATAATCTCTTGGATACAAGACCTGCTAGTCGTGCAATACGACAAAGTGGACAAATTGTAAGACGCACTACTACTTCTGCTTTAGCTCGATTACGTGGTCATCGTACAAGAGGTGGTCAAAAGAAACGCTCAAGTCCATTATCTGATACACGAGAAGTACCAAATGAGAATGTATTGGAATCGCCAGCGACACCTAATCGCGCATTACCTATTATGGTCCAGGTCCCACCATCGTTTATTCAAATGGACCCTCTTACTTGGACTCAGCTTGATCGGGAGCAACGTGGATTGGCACGTAGATATTGTCGTAAATTGATCGAGGAGAATCAACGTTTGATGTCTATGCTATTGATGGAGCAGGAAGAAGATGAGGAATTAGCGGCTGCGGCTATGTCTGGTGACTCTAATGGTCGTGAAGAATCTATGGAGAATGTTCTGTTTCAATCTACTTACTCCCTTACGGCATCTTCTTTGCTCTCTACTACGCGCGAGGCTGGGAGTAGACGTGGATTTGCATCGGCAATTCCGTCGGCTACCAAATGCGCAATGCCTACTGATCCTATGCCACCATTGCTTTCTGGATCTCGTCCTAACATTACGCAATCTGTTACAGGCAGTATCAATAGTAATAGCAGTTGCAATAGCAACAGTAGTTCTACAGATTGTAGAGCATTGAGTGGACCTACAGTTGCACCTTTTCCTCGTAAACGCGGGGACCCTGCAGTGTACTTGTTCTCGGATATGTTTGGAACGGCATGCAAAAGCACACCGTCGTTACTTCCTGGTTCTACACAGACGATATTGCACCAATCGCAGAAGGAACTTCCCCGTCACAAGCCGAAAACTACGGGAACTCCGCGTAGATTGCATGCAAAATCTGCAGGTGCTGCCAGTGGTTCTGCTGCAGTTGGAGTGACGGTCCCTCGTTTGCAACCTATTGCTGCCAAGTGGCCGCCTGTTAGACAACCGAATGATCCACCTAAATCGACATTAGATCAGAAACATAAGAGACATCCATTTTTGGACATATCGGATTACGGAAGACACCAACGGAACTCTCGTTCGGTTGATGAAATTCCTATGTCGCCTGATCCCGACGATTGGGATTTACTACCTGAAACTCTCGATAGACTTGGTCTGCCTAAATCTGAAGATTACGATGCTGTTGATGCTGAAGATGAAGAAATCTTATCTTCATCAATTGCTATTGCAAAGCAACATGACCTTCATACTAGAAAACATATTATGCAGATTTAAATAATTTTCAATTACGCTTTCCATTAATGCTTTTCTTATTGTTTCTATTGCTCCTTATTTGTGAAGGAATATGCATGTAATTCAAGAATG
>JANBQQ010000322.1:0-17051 GCA_027577275.1 Coemansia sp. RSA 988 | reverse complement strand
GTTAGCGATAACATAACCGAGGTCAGCGACAGCATAGTCAAGGCCAGTGACAAGGTAGCATAGACCTAATGTCATAAAACACAACTGCGTCACTGGCATTGCATCTTTCAGAAATATATTCGGCACAATGTAGGAATTGCATTATAACTAAGACATTGCGCACTCACAACAGTTTTTTTTTAGCGTTTCTATTAAACCATTTTTCTGTTACAGACACTGTCGCAGTTATAAATGCACGTGTAGACTTTTTAGGAGAGAGTCTGCTCGAGGTTTAAGGTTCACAGTTTTCAGAGGTTCAGGGACTATGGAAAAAATTGTTTGATATAGGAGGTTTATAATAACACAATATTCATAACTACCTTACAAATGTTATTAAGGCAATCAACCACCTTTGTATATTAATCAATGTGCAATTAGCCATTAGTATTAATTTTGCGCAAAGCTAAAAAGTTACCACAGCCAAAAAAAAATTATACTGACCCACCCAGTGAAGGGGTATGCAAATGCAAGATCAACGTTTAAAATTCACTGGGGTCCAATGCGCATTTATTTGTTTACACCACAAGCTACACCCCTTTTAGGGAATACAAAACAAAATAAAGGCAGGTTGTTTGTGTTATATTATAATGCTATGTTATTCCTAAAAAGTCATTTACTCTATTGGTCATCTACTCTCTGTGCCTTATTCACAACTACTACTTTTATCTTGCCATTCTGTTTCTGGAGAGGGAGGTTTGTTTGCTGAAGCAAATAATGCCCTTCAGTTACTCACAAATGGAGACCTTTATAACGCTAAATACACAACCACTTGTCACCAAAATATAAACTTGGCCGATTTCTTCATTTAATTTTCTTGTTGAGGAACATGGGGGATATAGAATAATACTGCTGAAACAAAAGAATTTCATGAAAAAAAAAAACAAAAATGCTCGGTAAAATTATGTGTCTGAAAAAAAGATAGTGTGATTTCAGTATCCCAAATGCGAAAGGGTATTCTGAAAGACGACAAATTGTATGGCACCTTTCCACTACACTTCACTGCTGTTGGGAGCAGCCCTATTGGCGTTGGCCTGCGGCGACGAGTGTGCAACAGGATTGCGCTGGTTGCACACATCCGCCGCAGGATCACCCGACGGGAGCGCCGGCGAGGACATCATCTGTATTGCGCTATCGCTATTAGGATCCGTCTCTCCATGGCGGACATGCTGCTGGCCCGCGGCGCCAGAGCCTACCAGCGACGCATCCGCATCGCCCCCATTCGCAGCATTGGGCGACCCCAGTGGGCCAATACTGGTCGGCATACTGCCCACCGGCGTGGTCCCAAACGAGTCCACATTTGGTTCGTTGGTAGGAACAGGCGTCGCGTTTGCATCATCCCGGTCTGCCGATACAGCATCGGCCCCGGCATGCGCCAGGTCAGCCGACCCATCGTGGCCAGCAATGCTCCTTGGCGCCGCAGAAGCAGCTGGCACGCCAGCCTCAGCAGCCCGAACGGCATCCTCAGCGTCAGCAGCAGCAGCAGCAGCCATGGAAGGCGACTGTTCCGCAGCCGGCTGTTGCTGCTGCACAGACGGCGGCAGCACAGGCGGCCTCACATCCACGTCCATCTCGTTCTCGTCAATGGTCACGCTAGCCTCGAGGTCCGCATACGTCCGACACAGCGGGCAGTTAAAGCCAGTGCTGGTGAACAGTATGGGCTTGACGCACTTGTAATGGAAGCAATGCGAGCAGGGCGCCAAGAACAGTGCCTGGAAGGCTATCATCTGGTACAAGCAAATGCAGCACTCGTTGCTATTGTCAGTCGCTCCGCCAGCCGGGCTATTCGCATGATAGGCATTCTGAATATTCGCCATGACTTGGCGTCTGAAGGGATTCTCCTTGCTCCGCTGCCAGGTGCGATTAATCTCCAGCCTAATCTTCACGCACTTGTAGATGTCCTGATTGCCACCCTGATAGTCAACGCCCAGCTGCAGAATATCGCCGTCATGCAGAGGGTGCGGTCGGCTCTCCACCCCAGGCGGTGACAGGCGCATATGATTGAGGAAGGTCCCAGACGACGACTTCGTATCACGAATAAAGAACTGACCGCCCTCCGTCCAGATCTCAGCATGGCTGCGACTCACCACCTTGCTTTTAAATGCAATACGGCTCATCTGCTGGCTCACCTTCTCAGTAAACCGTCCCACTTTAAGCAACGTACTCTCCGAAACATCCCTATCCATTACCTCAAAATAAAGGTCCTTGCGAACGTCCACAATATGTGGCACTATACGAATATGAGGTACATGTGTCTGCTGTTCAGTCTGTGGTGACCCTGTGCTACTCGCTGTAGTGTTGTGAATCGGCGTACTACCCGTCGAAGCCGAAGGTGCCGTTGTTCCCCGTGCGAATTCCTCTGACATTCTCTGGAAACTAATGAAACAAGTGTGTATGTGTACCTAAAATGATAAAAAAAGGATTGTCCTTATTTTTGGCAAATTGAAAGTTGCTGAAAAGGAATATCGATATGTTATGGAGCAATTTGGGCCTTTATATGTACTTGCGCACAAGAAAGTAAAAGGCAAAATAGAATTATAAGGGAAAATGGAAAAAGAAAAGAAGTGTGTGCTGCGACTCCTTTCTTTTTAATGAAATAGTAGAAGAAAAGGATGGATAGAGACCAATTCAGAAGGTACTTCAAAAAAGTCTGCTTATACTTGAGAAAAATAAGGCAGGTGTTTAAGAAAAGGTAATCTTTAAGTTGAACACTCAGATGAGAAGAAAGAAAAACTTTAACCAAAGTTTTAGAAAGGTGAAAAAGTCAGATGAGGTGTCTATTAAATCTTCAGTCTAAAAACAAAAAAGGTCAGGAGAATAATAAAAAAGGAAGAGTATCTGAATTACCAGAGAACAGAAAAAGGGACAAGCTGCTTTTCACAAGTTGCTTCACCTTTAAGCGTATTTTTTTTCTCACTTGTTACCAGCTGACAAGAAAAGAAACCCCAGCTGCAGCAACGCTTGTGTTCAAAAAGGAGTGCTCTTTCCTTTTTTAAAAACACCAGCCAGCAGAATGTCATGTGCTGTGCACTTTGCCTTACTGTTCTGCTACTCTTGCTGCCAGGCCGCTGCACTCTTTCTACAAGCTTGCTTGGCGTGTTGGTCAATGCCTTCGCGCTTCGGGTAACTGGCCTACTGGCGCTGTCCACTGATGCCCCTGTTCATTGGTCCACCCTATTAGCGTATCACGTGTACCCCCTGTTAATCTTCTCAATTTCCGGATCTACCCGCTCCGTTAGCTCACTTTGCGCCTGCTGCTGCGGATGCCCGCCTCCATTGAACCAGTCCGGCTGCTGCAGAAGTACCTGAATATGCTTGGCAGGCCAGACAACTGGTGCATGGCGTGTGCGTGACTTGCTTTTACCGTGGTATCGCATGAATATTGATAATGCTGCAACATGTTCCACCCATCCCTCTTTACTGCGCAGTCACTTGCCAAGTAATGAGGGGCGCGTGGCTGGCTTGCCATTGCTGGTCTATACCGTTAGTCAAATGATACGCGGTATGTGCGTCAACCACTTTTAAGAAACTCCAATTATCTAATACAGCTTTGCTAAGTATATTCCCTGTTAGCTTACATAGCCTAACCTTTTCATTAGTGACACATTCCTCTGTAATGTTCCTTTCAAACCAACTATCATTGTTTGCATTAATAGATTCCATGCCAACAGACAACTATTCAAAAGAAAAAATTAATTGTTTTTTTTAGTATATTGCTGCTAATTTTATGAGCGATAATGGCATTTCAAAACTGCTACGTGCTGCGCAATTAACCAGTAGTTAATGAATAAAAAAGTTCATGGCAACATACAAATGTCATCACTTGCGACGCCTGTTTTCTATCCAACACCTACTGATATCTTCTTATTCTAGCAATATGTTTTTCATAATTTCTCCAAGTTTATCAATAGTGGCTCTTTCGTTAGAGGGTTGATGGGTTACCTGTTTTTCCTCTATCACCGCTGCCTGTTCCAAATAAGCTGGGTTATCCAAATCAATATCCTCGCTGTCCTCGTCCAGGAATAAACTCCGATAAAGCTCGCCCGCTAGTCTTTTTAAAAGTGGATACTTCTCGCTGATATACTCCAGAACATTCTCGTTAAAGCTATCCCAATCTTCCATACAAATTTGCTTCTGTTTACCATTGTAATCGACTGATCTGTTTGCCCATTTTAGTATAGGTGCTGAATTCTGCGCTTTCACTCCATCGCCTGATATTCCAATTGTTCCTATCCAGCATACAATATACAACAATGACTCCCAGTCATCAAGTGCTGTCAGCGGTACATCTGTGCTCTCGTGGGCTTTGATACTCATAAATGGAACTGTTCCAACAAACTTTGGTCTGTCAGAGCTGCGCGCCGTATCCACTGTCATTCCATAGTCAAAATCAATAAGTAACCCTCGCGTAAGCTTTCCATTGTCATCGCGTACTGCCAATATGTTGTTCGTCGAAATATCACAGTGCAAAATATTGCAATGTTTGTATATTGCACTCTGGCATCGCATTGCCTCCGCCAGTACTGTAACAACTTCCTGTTCCGTTTTAACTCCGCTGAGGCTTTCGCCAAGGGGTGTCATGACAATCCGTCGATGCGCACGAAGTGGCAGGCATTTCCATCTTGGAGTGGAGAGGTCGTAGCGATCACTCTCATTCCACCAATCCCACCGTGGCTGAATAGCATTCTCCCCGTCGACCCGGTTGGTGCCAAGAAGCTCAAATATTAAATCCGTGCTGTCTAAATGGCTAATGCCATTGATATTTACTCGTACATGTCCTCCCACCAACATCTTGGGATACAGAAAGTCCACATTAACTGAATCCGACTCGAGCGTCTCGGCGATCGTTCTCATTAGTTTAATCTCACTGCTGTTGTCTTCCAATAACGGAAACTGCGCAACATTCCAGGCATCCTTGATAATCACTCGATTTTGTGTGTCCATGTGGTGGCTCCCATCTTCATCATCGCTGTCCCCATCTTCGCTGTATGGAACAGCGACAAAGCAGCGTGTGTGCCGTCCTACCACACTTAACGATAATGCCAAAGTATCAATAATTTTATACTGCCGTGGCTTGGCGTCTGGTCCATCCATGTCATCAAAACAGTCAATAATAGATGCCTCGCATTTATCATTGTATCGAATAGTCGGATCAAAGCCAAGTTGTGCTTCGTCACACAATGCAAAGTTAACAAGTAGCTCGACAAGCTCTCTGCGACCAGAAGAAGTAGCTAGATACATGGGCATTGACACCAGCACTGCATCGTGTATTAAAAGGCATGCATATACTTCAGCTGCGCAGCCCACCAACGTCCATGCAAAGCGTCGATTTGTTTTGCTTGTAAATAAATTGCGACTATACAGCAGAGCCTTTTCAAGCGCATTGTCAATACACCAGCACCACTTCGAAAACCCCACATATGCAATCACTGCTCCTCGTACGGGGGTTTTTTGTGGAACTGATTCTACGTCAGGCTGACATGGGATTAGCGCACATTTTGCATTGAGACTTCCGCTAACTCCACAGGGCGCAGGTCTGTCCATCGCATTTGGCAGCAAAATTCGGGCAATCCTAGATAATGAACCAGAAGCATTGGATCTACTTCTTGTTCGAGCTCCCGCTCGCTTATCTTTGTCTCTGTAGCGCCTTAGATAAATTCCTACAAAAATTGCAAACGCCGAGAACATTGGATACCGCACATCTTTCGATTCGGACGGCTCTCCCCCGTTATTATATTCGTTCCAGTATCCAATAATCCGCGCAAGCTCGTTGGTACTCTGTTTTTCGACTGCCTTGTCAAGCATATTGCAGAGTGCGTTTGCTGAAGGTAGATTGTCGCTGGTGTCTTGCAAATTCAGCTCTGCAATATACTCTTCCAGACAGCAATGGGCATCATCTACAATTGTTGCTGACAGGTGCTGAGCGTCTTCTGACTGTGGCCGGGCAAGATTTGGTACACAATGCACACTCTTGAAACAATAGTCTTTGCACACTTTCTCTGCCTCACACTTTCTTTCGTTGATTAGTTCTCTGGCTTCAGAATCGATAATGCCCGCCTCGCAGTTTGGGTTGCGATTTATGTCGAATTTCTCATTAGATGAATTATATGAGTTTCTGGAAACTTCACTGCCCGAGACTATAATGTATAAATTGTATCAAGAGTGTTGCGACTAAACATTAACGCTTTTGTATTGTTGTGTGCATTTAAGCAGTAATTTGTAGCTTTTTTGAATTATCTATAGGTTAAAGGTATTATAAACTTACTCGAAGATTGCGGGTGTTTGGTGGTTGAGCCAGTTGAGTTTTCCTCATCAATAATATCTGAAGTCGCCTGCGACTCCTTTATAATTTTCATAGTCTCTACTGTAATGCAATATTTTTAATAATAAAAGGGGTGAGGTATTATGTAGCAATAACAGAAAGCGCTCGCTAAAAGGCCAAATTATTTATTTGAATATAATGCTAGATGAGAAAAGGCGAAGGAATCCAGCGCCTGTTATATAAAGCTTAAATGGTTTGCAGCAAGCCCTGGTGAGATAAACAGTCAAAGCCAATATATTAAGGTGTTCGGCATCCTATATTTTGCGACTGCGCCTTGGGGGATGTGCAGGATTCAAGCAAATCGCTGAATAGTGCCAAAGATGACTGTGGAAGATCTTTGACCGATTATCAGGCAGATTGTCGGGTCTGCAGATCTAAGGCCAAGGCCCAACAAACCAAACAGAGTGAAGATTTCAGTGTAACTTTACAAACGTATACATCCGTACTATCAAGCTATTTTATTTCAATACTGCTGCTAGCTGGCGCCTAGAGCCCAAGTATATGTTATGTGTTTGCAAATTTTTCTAGATTGTTGATATTATAATTTGAGCAAAAGCCATGGTAAATCGATAAATAATAATAAGTTTATATACAACTGCATGCCACAAATGAAAAAGAAAGATGGCTCGAGTTCGTGTAGTTTATTATATTTACATAGTCTTTCTTTATAAGATTGCCTAATAGCTGGATCGGTTCTCTTCTTTTGGGGGGGGGGGAGCAGGCACGCCTCACCACCTATACTACTTTTGCCACTTGTGGCATTTACTACCCAGTCTCTGTTTCACCGTCTACACTGGAGGCTGCCAGAACCCAGGATTGCCAACTTATTATTACGCCACTAAACAAATGGAGCTGCTCTGAATGGCATTCTATCATACTGTAGTAAAGGAGGCTTGAGGTTATTTGCAAAACATACGCATATTGTTCAACTGCCGAGAACAACCTGCATTTTTCTGCACATATGTGCATAAAAAAATTATACCACGCAGCACTTAGGTGCAGTGGCTTGTGCCATTGGAGACGGAAGAAGGAAGCGCCGCTCTGATCTTTTATTCAAAAGAACAGAAATCTTTGGCAATACAAGCAGGAATGCAATGCTTACACACTCTGCCGCTCGTGCACCAGGGAGAAGGGTGATCCCTGATAGTTTTCACTGTTCCTTTGCGACATCTGAGCGCCGATTAACTAGCTGGTGATGTGATACTGTTAGCTAGCAGACCTTGATAAGCGCTGGTCTGTTTCTGATCAAATCTACAAATACCAGCAAAATAAGTCACATATGCATGATATGCGATTAGCATGGATACTCTAGCTAATCTTGGAGATGATGCAGTATATCCAGCATGTTATATATGGTTTATCTGGCCAGATCAACATGTATAATTATCGCCGGCTGTAAGGACCTGCTTAAAGACCCCCATTCTAATCACTGGCGGTTAATGGGCTTGTTGGAGCATCATTTCCTAGGGTGTTGTTGGTTGAGGACAATGCTATGTGTTGTATTGGGACGCCCCTCCCCCATCACAACAACACCACAACCTCCATTCAAACACAAGAAAGAAGAGAGGCTGGGGACTGGGAAAAATGCACCGCTCATCATTTATTGCATGACCTTATTTTTTTTGCTTGCGCATCTGTTGCAAAAAGAAAGCAAGGAATTCGCCCAATTTGGACCAAAAAAAAGGAACTGCTCTCATTTCTTGGATCCTATACAATATTTGTGCACAAAACAAGCACTGCACTTCAATCAGCTGCATATTCAGCTGCCGTAATGTCTTTTGCGGCTGTGGTCCCTTCTCAGACAGTGGTCAAATGGCCTTTTTTGTCTGCTCTTCCCAGTGAAGGTAGATGGCGCAAGGTTCTTTAAAACCTATTCGCTCGCAGAGCCAAAAACCCGCAGGGGTTTTCTTTTGGCATCCCAGATATTTTCTCTGCTTTATCATCGTTTATTCTATCATCTGCCAACTTTCGTAATATCGACATCCCTTTAACGTTAATTATAGTGTCGCTCATTCTAGTTTTAAATCTCTATTTCCTGTTACCTGGCAAGCTGTGCTAAGAAGAGGGCATATTTTTCTTGAGCAGAGGCGTATTCTTTACTACATAGCTCTTGATTCTTTCAATTTTGCCTGTAACTCTATTCACTCTTTTTTTTTTTTGTTGCGAAATAGCTGGTCTGGGCAGACCAAAGAGCCCGTCGAATACTACACCCCTTAAAGGCTTTCACATTTAAAATGATTCTTGCAACCCATCTCCTTCAGTTGGTGAAAAGGTTCAACAACGATGAGCTTCTGCCTGACGGCTCTCATCCACATCCGACAGATGTGCAACCGCTCAAAAGTCGTGTCTATTTGTGGGTTGGAGTAGTGGATATATTTTTGTTTTCTGTTTCAACTCTTCTGTTTGTTTACCGTGGTCGGCGCACACTTGATATCAATGCACATGCAGTGCTTCTGACCAGCATTGGGTCATTCACCATTCTTATTGTCAACACTTGTTTTCTGTTTCAGTTTGTGTGGCCAGGAAAGTTTCCATGCTTTGTCATCCTCTGGTGTGCGTATCCGGGTGTGATGCTATGGATGTCGTGTACGATGGCCCGAGCGATGCGGCTTTATATCTTGAGCTTTCGCAACCTGCAGAAACTGAAGGAGCGCAACAGAGCTGGTCAAATGACGGCTGCGCAACTGTACGGAAAGGGCCCTCTTCAAGATAGCGCCAGTGAGAACGATATGGGGACAGCGACGGCAGGGCCACACGGCAATGGCATGGAATACGGAGAAGGCGGAGAAGGGGCGCAGAACTCAATGAAGAAGCTATCGAACACTTGCCCGCGGATTATTGCTATACGCAGATGGTGGGCGGCAGAGATGATGCAAATGACTGAGCGTCGGTTGGTGTGGTATGTGCTTGTAGCTACTCTTTTCTCCGCGATTATTTGCGCCATTATCCAGGCGCTCACCAAAGATCTTGCGATTGTTCCGATGATGTTTGCCCAGTGCCCGGTTGGCGTCTGGGAGTACTTTCCGCTTTACGCCTTGACCGCATTTTACTGCGTGATGCTGACACCGGTCATTGTCTACCATATTTGGCCCATTAAAGATGCGTTTGGAATTCGCCACGACATTCTGTTGAACAATCTGTTCACGTTCGTTTGCATTGCTATGTTCATGGTGCAAACTAATAGGGGCTTTGGTGGCAACGATCCATTCTGGGACTCCTTCCTGTGGTGCGCCTTGCTCTTCAACATGTCTCAGTTTACCTCGGTTATGCTTCCGCTTATTCGCTCCTACAGTCAGTCTGACGCCTTTACATGGTCTGATAACTCTGGCCGTTCAGCAAGCAAGGAGCTGTTCTATCGCGTGCTTAACCACCCAGATCTGTTTGAGAAGCTTAAAGTGTATAGTGCAGCTAACTTTTGTACCGAGATTACGCTGTTCCTAGAGGAATACCAGGTGCTCAAGGCCAATACCGTGCGCTTTTACAATATTGGCGAGCCCGGCTTTGACGACGATACAGGAATGGACAACGAGCACGATATGGGCGACGACTCTGGCAATACAGGGAGTTTGAGCATCGGGTCGACCAGTCCAAACTTGGCAACAGTGGGTAATAGCACAACGGCGTGGGCAGCAGCCGCGGCTGCTGCTGCTTCCTCTGCCGATTCCGCTGGCAACAATGCTGGCGCAAATGGAGTGTCTGAAAAGAACGCACTGCGTGTACACCTTGACGGCGGATTGACTGAGGAAAGGCATGTACGCGGTGGTGCACTTGCTAATAGCAACAGCAAACAAGCCGACTTGGAGAGTAACCCGGACACCATTATCTCAATGGAGCAGGACAATGCCAATCTGTCCATGTCCGACATCAACCTTGACAACAATCAGAAACAACACCACCGGGGGGTACTTGTCGAGCATGGCAGCAACCTTCCGCTGCGTGGCAACATGGTCCATCAGAGTGGCCACGACAATCTAACCTCGTACTCAATGGACTACAATGGAAACACTGTTGCCACCCGAAACACAGGCCCGGCCATCCCAGCCAAGGCTAGTCTTAATAGTCGCCTCGGCGGCATCATGCGCTTTTTCCAAGGCCGAGGGAACGCTGGTTATCACAGAAGCGAAGACAATAATGGTAGCATCGATGGCGTCAGTGGTACTGCCATCAAGCCTTCCAATTTGGCAACGCTAGCTGTCGGTGGTGCTGCAATTGGAAACCTACCACAGCGACGCAATAGCCGTGGTGAGGACATCATGGTAATTTCACATATCCCGCCGTTTACTCCAGTACGCTACACTGTGCTCTCAACGCTTATGCAGACGCCTGCCGGAATGACGCGCCAGGGTAATATGAACACATTCAAGACGTTACCATTTGCGCTACGCGGAGACTACTATGGCTTTTACTCTACATTTATTGCTGATGGTGCAACGCTACAGATTAATGTCGAGGGCCGCATCTCAGAAGCCATTACTCGTCTCATTCATTCACAGCAGTACACTGTAGACATGATGGACGAGGCTCACACGGAGGTTCTGCAGCTACTCTATGACAACATCTTTAAGAAGTTTGTCAGGATTTATCACCGCGATATGATCAGCATCATGTAAAACATGTTTTGTTTTGTTGTTTTGTTGTTGGCGAATTATTTTTTTTGCGTGTGGTTTCTTAGCTTGGTGTTTTTTTGCCTGCTTCTGTCATTCTTTTTGTTATAAAACTCATCATCATCATCATTTATATTATAGTATTAATGACAATATTGAAAGTTACTCACTGGTATTGATAGTACGATCCATTTGTGGAGATGAGACGGGAGAAAAAGCGCGTAAATAGTCTGCCAGGACAACATCCAATGTTTTAAGTGCAGGTGCCTCCATATCTTTTGCAATAATATTATCGCCTCCGCGTGCAACGTAGTTCAGCGTTACTACGGTATAGAGTCTGCTATCATCAATTGCCGACCACGTGCCATTCGCATCAACTTCTACAACATCCAGAACCATGTTGCCGCCTGTTGGAGTATCACCACGACTATCATTATGGTGGTATTTAATTCGGATGCCTGCAATCTGCAGAAATCCGGTGACAGGCTTATGATTAAAAGCATTGGATTTTGCAAAGACGCCAGCAACAATTTCTTGCAAGTCATGACCATTAATGTGGAGCTTTACCAGTGCATCCGCAAATGGGGTAATCAGCAGTAAATCCTTTACTTTGATAATACCTTTGCGAGCACCAGCACGGATACCTCCACCGTTGATGATGGCTAGATCAGCCTTGTCATCTGTGCTTTGTTTGCCTGCCCAAAGCATAGCATCGGCAACCAAATCTCCGAGTTCGCATTCTTGCTGCTTACATGCGGAGTAGCTCAGGTCTGAAGTAGTTCTGCCTACAACGGTCTCACCGTAGTCGTCAAATGGCTTGCGCATTTCACGCACACTTGCAGCCATGTTTGAGTCTTCCTTTATTTTCTGGGTCATGTGGATGGGCCTTCCGGACATATTTGCTACAACGCCGACATGGTCAAAGTCAATATCGACGTAGCCAACATATTCACCCCACGCCTTTGCCTGCACGATGTAGGTATTGTGGCCATCCAAATTCTTTACTATTGTCGGATACGGGCCACCAGCATCAGGTTCCAATGGATTGAGCGATAAATATGTATGCGAATGGCCGCCAACAATCAACCCAAGGCCATGTGTGTTAGCTGCAACATCCATATCCTCATGGTACCCATTGTGACTGACAGCAATTATACTCGTAATGCCTTGACGACGCAGCTCAGCAACATACTTGTTGACGGCGGATGCGGCATCAGTAAAAGCAATAGTCGACCCGGCCTGTGAGATACTTGCAGTAGTGTTTGTAATATAGCCAATGACGCCCAGTCTATGCTTTTCAATGATCACATATGGTTTAACAACTTTTGCCAAATCGGGGTTGCGAGAGGTATCAATATTAGCACAGATTGCTGGAAAGCTTATCTTGCCAAGAAACTCTGCCAATAGGCCTGGACCATCGTCAAACTCGTGGTTTCCTAGACACATTGCATCGTAGCGCAGTTGATTCATGACTTTGATTGTGGTGTTGAATTTGCCGAGCGTGTAGAACAGCGTGCCCTGCGCCTGATCGCCGGCATCAAAAAGCAGCGAGTTGGAGTGGCCACTGCGCAGCTGGTTGACAATAGTTGTTAGTCTGGCTGCGCCGCCAAAACAATTATTTTGAGACTTGTCATCATCACTACAATCGCCGCCATATTTGTTGAATGGTGAGTAGTGGGCGTGAATATCGTTTGTGTGAATAATCCGAAGCGCCAGTCCTTCTCCTTTTGCCTGAACTTGTTGGGGCGTCAACGACAAGGCGTATAATAGTGAAGATAACACGACAGTTTTCATTATTCGTAAGTGTGTTTATCTAAAACGCAGACATAAACAATAAAGGTTGTTCTATAAAGTAAAAACAAATGATACGCAAGCAGTGAAGGTGTTTATGCAAAAGTAAATATTCTTTGTGACAATAACAAAAGTAGAAAACCACCTTCTCAAGAAAATGCTTGACAGCCGATATCAGGGCGCCAGAAGAACCCAGCAGCACACAGTGACATCGAAAGCAAAGAAAGCAGACGAAGACTGTGGCGTGTGTGCGCCATTTTCTGAATATTTCCAATGTTACTGCCAGCCTCTTCGTTGCAACAATGGTCTCATGCGCCCACCTCTTTCTTTTCTTTTCTTTTTTTCTACCCTTTGGCGCACGCCTTTGTCCTTTAAGTAGATATTATTGGCAGTGATATTCCTCAGATATGAGAACAATCCAAAGAAAAAGGCTGGCGTAGCTTCTTTATTCTTGCCGTAATATATCTTAATTTGTAATCAAAGTAGCTGCAATTACAATGGCGGCGCAGTGCCTATTATAATAATAGAATCTAACAAGTACATGGATCTCTTATCAAAGCAGACTTAATAATAATCAGACGTGCATGTAAAAGAAAGAAAATCCAACCTTTACAGACTGTATTGAGACTGCGACAAAAAAAATCCAGTCAAAGAAAACGACTTTACATTCATCATTTGCAAACATGAATAATGTGGAATCACATAGTCCAATGATTGGGACAATAAATAATCGAAAAGCTGATAAAAAAAGAAAAAGAACCATCCCTCCACCAAATGCATCCGAGTATAAAGAAAAAAATAGAAAGTCTGTTTACACTCTCTAAACGCTTAGGCGTATTGATTGTGGTTTTCTATTAATGATGTAAGCACAGTGCTTTTTTTTTTACTCCAACTCCTGTATGCCTTTTAAAGACGAAAGGTAGGGGGTGCTCTATGCTTAGTCTACCATTTTGTTTTATTTTTCTACATATTAATAACTATTCTATGTTTTACTTGTTAGCTAAAGATAATTCTACAGCAGCAATTACTCACAGAGTATGCATTCTACGCAGTATAACCAACAACACCTGCTAACACTTTCTAGAGATCAACGATATTATTACTGCGATATTTGTGCCGGTGCATTTCTAACTGGCGATGCGCTTGAGGCACATTATTCATATACCTGCTCGGCTCGAAAAGCATTAGAAATCAGCGATCCGATCTTTAGTAGCAGTTAGTGTAGAAAAGAGTAGTTTCTTTTATCTTGAATATTTATATAGATTTTCCAATAAAACTTTTGTTGCATGTAAACACACACGCTGAAACAATATATGTAGGCGCATATTAGTGATGTACATTGTTTTTTTAACGAGAATAGCATACGTGTTGATTCATGTATGTAACGTACTAAAGTACAATATTGAAACATGAAAAGGAAAGATAGCTAGAAAAATTATGTTCCCCTTTCGGCGAATAAACAAGAAGTGCATATCAAAAGGTGGACAAAGAAGTAGCAGTTGGCGAGCCAGCAGGGGTAGCCAATGAATCAGAAGTGGCCACTGTCGATTTGTCAGTAAGTTGAGAATCCGACGACTGCGTCGACTCTGCACTAGACCTTGCCAATTCCACCATTTGCGAAAGCAAAACAATTGTGGTAATTTGCATGCCGCCAGTCTGCGAACTAGTATCAAGAGGCAAGAGAGATGTAGCAGTAGATCCACTAGCAGATGTAGGTGCCAAATCTACATCGGACTCACTAGCTTCACCGATCCTGGAGCCATGTTCAGAAGACAGTGCACCACTTGAGTGGTGTGTAGAAACGGCAAGTGTTGCTGTAGAGAACAAGTCAGTAGTCATGTTTAGAGCGGGTTTGTTGTGCCCAGTAATTGAATGTCGGGTAGTCAAAATAGCTCCAAGACTCTTGCTTGGCCCAACAACCACAGCCATGGTCAATGGTGTTGTGGGAAGAGCTGATGTTTTGGCACTGTTGTTGGAAGCGCTACCTGTTGGCTTGCCAACTGAATTTGTACCGCTAGTTGATGCGGGCTGGGCAACCTGAACCAGTTTTTCAGCAAGATCCGCAGGAACAGTAGTGGAATGGCCATCGACCATCATATATGGAGCACCAAGGCTGTCAAATAAAATGGATTTACCAGTAGCGGAGGTTTCAAGCTGGGTCATGGAAGAAGACTGGTGCTCCGCTTCAGATGCAAAAAATAACGAAAAAGTTGCCGCAGTGGTAGCTTCCATAGATTCAAGTGAAGGTGTTGGTGACTCTGTAGACAACTCAGAAGTGTAAGCAGCAGCAACAGCAGCAAGCTCCTCGGATTTTTTAGGTGAGCCGGTGGTGGACAACAACTCATCGCTGGAGAAAGACGATTCGGATGTCAACGACATAGTTGAAGAATGTTCCGGGGTTGGCAGCGAGGTATATGATGGTGATAGAGTCCATGACGACGAATGATGGATAGACGAGTAGTACGCTGACGCTGATTCATGATCTATGTCGGATTTCGGACCACGACACAAAGGTCCAACGCGAGACAGAACCGACAGAAGTTCGAAATTATAGTCAGCAAGTAGCGACCAGGCCATCATTCCCTTTAGACCCTTCTCCTTGGCGAACTCGACTTTCTTCTCTACTGATTGTGGATCATCATAGGAGATAAACCTACGCATCTGAGGATTATAGAGCCACGGCGTCATGCTCGTCTCATCCCAAACTCTTACCCAATTGTCACCAGTAGTGTTTGCAGATTTGAGAATGCCCTGGTCGCGTAGATGTTTGTACTGCCAGACACCAGACATTGAGTTGGAGTTTTCACACACATCATACCACAGCGAATCCTCAGTATCACCTTGTGGAATGTCTTTGGTGAAAGAGGTGTACATCTCCGCACCCTCTTTTGCCGTAAGTATGCCTCGGGTAGTTAGAGAGCGTCCCTGGAACGAAACGCCAGCGACAAGTTTATCCGCAGGCCATTTGGCATCGAGCCATGCGTCAACGGATTGAGAAAGCGAATACGGAGCGCCACGACTTGGCTCATGATGAAGTGGGGCGTTGGGACCAGTAGAGTTGGACCACGGGCCGTTAATATCAAAGGCGAGTATCGATGCATAATCTGCATATTCCGCAAAAGGCGAAACGTCCTTTAGCGGACCCTCAGCGTTCTCAAATGGACGAACGGGCACAGCAAGAGAAAGGAGCTTTGGCAAATCAAAGCGCTCACTCATAGAAGCGCGCATAGAACCAAGGAAGCGCAGCATATTGCTAGAGTCTTCAGCAGGCGAGAATTTGTTACACTTCGAACCCTGTTTTCCAACATATTCCCAATCCAAATCAACGCCGTCCAGTTCGTATTTCTCAAGAAATCCGCTGATTGATCTAGTGAGCGCAGCACGTTTGTTGGCGTCGCGCATCAGAAAGGAGAATCGATTGGATCCCGTCCATCCGCCAACGCTAAGTAACACTTTAGTATCCGCCTTGTGCGCCTCTCGCACGAGCTGCGGCAGGAACCATTCACCATCAAATGTTATGTCTCCAGAGTCCGTTGGAATCGCATAAGCTAGGTGCAGGTGCGTGATCCGCGACCAGTCAATGTTCATAAGCGATTGGTGATTCCATATAGGATAGTAAGCCACTACCAGTCGTGATGATGGCCCGCATGCCCGCAGGGCTGCCGTATTGCCCGTGTCATTAGCCTCTACACCACAACTGGCTGGTAGTAAGAACAGCAGCGCGCTCGCTGCCAAAGATTTTAATGGCAGTCGCATGGCTGGTAGGAAAGGAGCGATCTGCGAGTCAAGTGCTGTAGTCAATAAATAACAACAATAATAATTATAAAGGTAGGGATAAATAGATGAGTGAAGTGGCTAAAATATTGGACAGGGTATCTAACAGAGAGCATCTACTGAGAAAAAAAGATTAGAGGCGACGTCTTTTTGTCGCAACAAGCACGGAAAAAGGCCAACCGAGTAGAGTGGAAGATTGGGCTTGGAGACTAAAACATGGGTACCTTCAAAACGGACAAATCTCCATGTTCCCTTCACACTAAATGGCTAAAGAAAAAATGTGATGGTTCAAAGAGACCACGAATAGCCATCTGTTTAAAAAACGGCCCTCCCTTTAAAATAGGAGCAGTAAGCGGGTCTTAAAAATATGCACATTTTCATTATAGTCGGAAAGTTACAGGAAAACACATCTTTATTCTCCATGTCAAGCAGAGTGCATTCTTGGGAATATGTAGCGAGAAGAGATGCGTATCTAAGGGATCAATGAGGCCAGATCAAATTCAGAATCGTTGTCAAGCACTGAA
>JANBQQ010000321.1:0-17052 GCA_027577275.1 Coemansia sp. RSA 988 | reverse complement strand
ATCTATTTAATCCACAGATGCTCGCGCTTCACCGCAGCATAGGAGACCTAACATGATGTTGTGTTCTGCAAAGACGCATTCACTGGCTATTATCGCTAGTGCTGTTGAATGACACAACCGATCATGCGCAAATCACTACCACCATTAACAACACAAATCCTGGATTTCAACTGCCAAAAATAACTTTTCCTAAGCGCCAATTATTGTTTTGCAAAAAATAAAATAAAAACAAAAATTAAGTGTAGAGATACTACGCTTCAAATCCTGTGTGCAGTCCAATACGGGTACTCTATTCTTGCGCCTTGGGGCGGGTTTCGACAGTAGATACCGAGTTGTATGCTCCAGACTTGCCGCCTTCCCATTTAGCAAACTTGAGGTTCACACCCTCACGCTTGGCAATCTCAGTCTGCAGCTCGGCCTTTGCAACCCGACGCAGCGCACGCGCAGCAATACTGCTGTATTGGAGGTAGCTACAGTTCCAAGGACGTTCGTTAACAGGCAGGTTGATAAGACATTGTGCACATACCATATAAGAATTACATACGTTAGTAGCTACTTCACACAAAATATCAATGGAATGCGAATAACCCCGAACCGCAAGCCAACCCCATATAAATAGTTGGAATCGATCCATGAAGCTTATGTCTGCTCATTTTAATCTTTTCAAGAGCCTCCAGGCGCGCATTCGCATCTAGCTACTGGCTTTGCATTCCTCATTTCGGCCTCGCACTATGATTCCAGACTTACTTCATACCAGCCGCTCTCCACGCAAAGCTCATCTTCCGCTAATTTATACACTAGTTTGTAGGATTTGTCTGAAATGTATAAAGCCAAAGGACAAAATAAAAAGAAGTTTAGAAAAGAAAAAAGTATTATTTCTGGTGAAGCTTGCCCTCCTCCAGCTTGATAAGGGAGCTTGATAACTAATCAACATATTATTGATCAAGTCCGACTTTGCGTTCATCACTGCGACTCAAGGTGCTTCGAGTAGAGCTTTCTCTGCGCCTCATGCTCCTTGGCCAGCTTCTTGATCTTGCTCTTAGTGAGGGGCTCACCCGCCTTGTCTACAGTAGGGATGCCCTTATCGTCCCATGCAGAGTAGAGCTCGCACATCTCTGGCGTGCGGAACATGTCCTCTGGTGCCTGGCGGCTCTTGGCAATGCGAGCCTGACGCTTCTCCTCCGCTGCCTGTGCCTCCTTCTGCTTTTCAAGCTTTCTTGCTGCCTCTTCAGCATCGCGCCGTTCGCGACTGCGCTGAATCTCTTCGGGGTCAAGGATCTTCACTAGAGCACGGCCGTCGCCATGGTCGTCAATGACAATCCCCAAATCCGGAAGATTCTTGTCGCGGATCCTGTCACAGAGTGTAAGAAGCGCCTTCTTATCGCCACCAGATAGTGCTATCTCGCGCACAGCATCGCGGAACTCGCTAAGAACCGATGCAACTGGCAATATTAGCGACTCGCGATCAGCTGCCGTGCCCTGGCCGTCAGCGCCTGCTGCTTGCGCTCCCCAACCGATGGTCTGTGCAGGATTCTCGCTGACCATTCCAAAGGCGCGCATAATCCTGCTCACGTACAGCGCAACCGCCTCAACAGTCTGCGAGTCAATACCGCTCCGGCCACGCTGTAGATAAGCGTTCGTGCGGGCGACAATCTCTTGAATTGCGCGCATTGCAGTTAATGTGTCAAATGAGTCCAGCAACGCACGATGGACCAGCTCTTTGGAATCCTCCAATGCCTCAAGCAACTCAAGCTCGGGTGCAAGGATGCGTCGCTGGGCACTCGAGCCCTGCTGATGCAGGCGCGAGTCACGCAAAAGCGCAGTGACATTCGTAAAAAAGTTGCTCAGCAATCTCTCGACCGCAATAGCCTCCTCCATCGACTTGGAGTCAAAGTATAGCGGCGCATTCCATTGCGAGAGCAGGAACAGTGTGCGGATCTGGCGCGCCGTGTACTTGGTCAGTGCTTCCTTTATCGTTATATAGTTCTTGAGCGACTTGGACATCTTCTGACCCTTCACGTTGAGGTGCCCCGCATGCAAAAAGTAGTTTACCCACTGATGGCATTCAAAGCATGCCTCCGACTGGGCCAGCTCGTTGGTGTGATGCGGAAAGGCCAGATCGATGCCACCCGTGTGTATATCGATCTGCTCCCCCAGGATCTCGCTAGCCATAGCGCTGCACTCAATGTGCCAGCCCGGACGTCCCGCACTCCAGGGGCTAGTCCACGTAGGCTCCCCTGGCTTTGACCGCTTCCACAGCGCAAAGTCAGACTCGCTCCGCTTCTCATTTCCGCGCTTGCTCAACGAACCCTCGCCATCAGCTAGCAAAGCAATGTTCCCCTTTGAGGAGGGCTCCAGCTTGGCATAAAAGTGCCCGTTCTTCCCATCAAACGCTGCCACGTCAAAATAGACTGATCCGCCCGCCTCATATGCGTAGCCGTTGTCAATAATACGCTGCACAAACCGCACAATATCTGGCACAAACTCCGACACGCGTGTCAGCACGTGCGGGCGGCGGACGTTCAGCGCATCCATATCCTTGAAAAAGTCGTTCTCCCAGTACGCTGCCAGATCCCGGAAGATATGCTGGTCCGTTACATCCGCCCCGTGCTGACGGTCAAGCCACGGTGCCATAACATCCTCGCAGCTGTCTACCAGCTCCCCGGCTTCAGCTTGTGAAGTCTTTCCCTCTGCCACCTTCTGACGGGCTACAACCAGCGCCTGGAACGCATTTCGGGCGGCGGTGTAGTTCATTGAAGCCTTGAGATCGCTTGCAGCAAATTCAGAGTCATTTCCATCATCAATTGCCAATGCGAATGCCTTCCAATCATCATCGCTGCCAATGGGCCTTCCAATACGAGGTTCTATAAGATCTTTAAAAGTTGTGTTTGCAAACTCGTAAAGCGCTTTGCTTGTATCCTCAATTGTCTGCTCCGTCAGAGAAGTTGTCTGGGCGCGATATTCATTGAGAAGATGCTTGTGCCTGGCGCGCAGAATTATCTTGTCGTCAATATCCGTGATATTCATCACTACATTGAGATCGTAGCCAAGGTAATCTTCCATGATGCGGCGAATAATATCAGATGCCATATAGTTGCGGGCGTGTCCTATGTGCGCAGCGTCGTAGACCGTCGGGCCGCAGCCATACCAGCTAACACGGTTGCCTTTGCGTGGCACAAACGGGACCTTTGATTTTGTAAATGTGTTGTAGACGGTAAGCCCGGTCTGTGGGTGCGCTGATTCGGGCTGCTCCCATGGCGGGCTGCTACTGCTTGAAGACATCATTCCAAATTGCGAGCTCGCTACCAATTTTAGACGAGTCCAAGGCTTCTTTATTGTAGTGAAAGCAAGATTTGACAAAGAATAAGATGCTATACGAGTAGTTTGTAGCAAAGACAGTGAGCGGCGCAAAGTGCAGACCAAAACCATGAACAGCCAGAATAAAGAACGAGCGTGGATGAAGTTCAACCGACGTTTCAAGACAATGTCAAAGAAGCAAAAAGCGGACACAAAGCTGAGGAGTGTGCATTCTCTACATTTTCTTTGTTTGCAGAAATCAAATAATTTAATCCAATCTGGCCCAGATTTCTAGAAAATCGTCCCTGTTGTTGCTGCAGCTACTTGCAAGACATTAGTGTTGGTGTATAGCTATTTTAGTAAAATCTGATATAACAGATTTGCGCCAATCAGGGAGTGTGCTTGCGCATAGGCGAAGGGATTGTTGACAAACAGAGCAACCAGATAAACATCAGTGTTCTTTAACGATTCCACACCTAGCTACACCCTACTTAACGAGAATACGGCCAGTATGTAGGAAAGTTGAATGCATTGTGCATTATTGCTACGGAATTGCTACAAGCATCTACTTTATGTTTCTATTTAAAACTACTACCAATATCTTGTTGTGTTTCTTGGTCTTGTCTTTTTGCCTACCAATGCAAAACACAAGACCGCTTGCTGCCAATAATCACCTTGACCGATGCAAATATTATGTCTCGGGGAGGGGTGCTTGTGCATGGATAATTGTTGGCATTGGGTTTGGACATAAGTATCTTGCCTGTTGTGGTCATCGTAGACATCTATTTTCTAGCACCTCTTTTTCGGCCATTTGCCTTTATGCATTGGTGGATAAATTACCATTGACAGTTTATCTATAAAATGTTTACAACAAAAGAAGCCTGCATATGTTGCATACATGTGATATGCTAATTTGTTAAATAACAAACATAATCGTATGCTAGAGCTGTCTTGGGTTGTTAGCAGTTAAATAGAATCCATATCAAAGCTGATTTATACTTGCATAGCACCATGTATTGTGGATGGTCAGACTAAGTTTTCATGTATGTAGCCGCCATTTGCTGTTTGTACTTAAAAGAGAGAACACCACGTGATCTCCTTAGTAGTATTTACCGCTTGGAAAAACCTATACAATAGTTTTGCTTGATTTTGACGATGTACTTATATATATTAGAATGACTTGGGTAATTGGCATCAGCTCTTTTCTGTTTCACTGCCTGCAATGCAACACCAAGAACACCACCAATCACTGTTAACACACCGCTAGACGATATACAAACCGCACACCACCTTGATGACAACCTAAGAGCACCACCTTCCCCATGCTATTTCAAGTATCACGAAAAATTGTTTTACCCAAACACTATTTTTTTTTACTACCCCTTCAATACCGCTCCATCTGAAAATGACGATGTGTGAGTACTAGCATTGCTTTCTAACAAACAAAAGGGTATCCAAATTAATAATAATACTAATAATATCAATTTCTTTGCCATTCTACGAGGATGCATGTTCCCGCGCCAAAAAGGAATCGTGAATCTACACCCACCCCTGGAGATCCAATCAATATCCACGAATTTTGAACACGCCCTTTATAGACACCAGCTCGAATTGCTACGCTCCAGCCAATGGAAAATGACATTCTTACACCGTACTTGTTCTTTCAAGGAGAATAGCGGTCAGTAAAAAAGACATGCAGCACCAGAGGGGAGAGGAGGTACATGCACATCTCTTTGTGCTGCACTTGCATTGGGATGCATGTGGGACGGCAAACGACTACCTGCTGTTGTCCAATAGGCAGGACTTTATGCATTGAATTATTGAGGCCACAACCTGAGCGGCAGATCAAGGCTCGTCAATTATATTTGAGAACCAGCTGTTTGTGCAACTTGTCAACAATGCAATTGCATTAGCCACATTGTGAAGGCAAAGTACCCGTGGCTGCTCAGCGTGTAGCTGTTATCCATCGAAACATTGGTAATACCCCATCATAGGCTGCATTGCTGGAGAAAAAGCGTCAGAAATAAAGCTCAAGAGGAAAAAGCTTTCCCGGTTCATATCAAAAGCAGACTTTTCAGGGCTGTCAAAATAGACAGTGAAACCTGAATTAGAATATCGCTCACCAAGCCAAAAGAAATCCGATTGCCCTGTATTTGGTACAGCTTTCATCTCCAAGCACAGGAGTATATAAACAGCATACGTGCCTGTAACTGATATCAGAACAAGCTCGTCGGACACTCTTACTTCACTTTGACACTGCTACTTTTTTAATTGCGCTGTACATCTAGTGGCCTTTACTAAATATGAACAATATGCTGGGCTCCGTGGCCTCTGGACAATTTGACTTTATTTCACTCTATGGTATGGATACACAAATAAATCCATATATTTGCGGTAACGCATCGGCTACTGTTTGCCAAGAGCAAGCTATATCTTTGGACAATATGTTTAGATTAAGCAATGAACCAGCTATAGGTCCAAATGGCCATGAGTTTGCTTATCTTAACAACAGTATGCTTTCAAGTAGCACAACAGTAGAATACATTCCTCCATTTACATGTCCTGGTCAGCTACCTATTGGCACCCAGGCACCACAAAGTGGCGATTGCTCTCTCGTATTTAGACATGCTCAGAATTCGCTTGACAACACCTTGCCAACTCCCATTAGCTATTCTCAGACAAACAGTGGCAATATTGTGTCTCCAAATGACCTATGTATACATCCAACTGCCACCTCTTTGCAAGCAGAGATGCCTTTGGAACAATACGTGCCATGCAACAGTGACGCTGAAACCGCCAGCATCGATTCCATAGTTCCCAGTCCACGCGAGCGTCGAAATGCCGTATTTTTACCACGCTCTTTCACGGATGCAGCAAGGAAATGTTTCTACCCAATTGCAGTAGAAAATTCAGAAAGTGCAGTGGAAGCGACAGCAGAGATGACAGAGGCGACAGAGTCAGAGAATATTGACCCCTATCATGATAAGTTATCATGGAAAATATTAAACTCTAACACGCAAACTAGCAGAAAGAGTTATTCTGCAAGTAAGGGGGCCTCAAGAAAGACAGAGTTAAAGATTCATGGCAAAAGCTACGACAAAAATGTAAACTCGGTGCTTTACCAATGGCTTCAAAATAACGTAGTCAACCCTTACCCCTCTCCTCAAGCAAAGCGGGAGTTGATGAGACAGACAGGTCTATCGAAGATGCAGCTAAAAAATTGGTTTTGCAACATCCGGAGACGCAAGCTTCCGAGTGCCATTAAACGTTCAAAGCATCACCATCGGTCTGAATGTGCCAAAATGCTATCATTTCTAGCAATTCAGTAGATCTCAGCTTCCAAAGTTTCTTTTGTTTAATTCTATATTTTTTACAATTCTTTGCGGTAATGAACAGATCATGTTTGCAAATAAAAATCACATGCTGGTTGTTATTTCGGTTCTGCAATTATTGCCAGCATTGTCATTTTCTGACACGATGATGTTTTTAATACAAAGGTACCATTACAGGTTGTTGTTCATTTCAGATGACACCACATACAAGATGCAAAGACATTGTTTTATTGGCCACAGCAATAAATTAAATGGTAAATAACATGATTTATGAGGTATATACACGCAGATATAAATACAATTTGCAAAGCATGTTTCGTGACCAACGGTCCAATATACAACATATGCAAGGAAGTGGCAACTTTGCTTAGCGCAAATGCGCCAATTGGCTATTTGCTAGCGGATGCGCTATTGGGGTTTGCAGCTCTGTTCAAGAGCCTGATGCATGGTGCGCATATGAATGGATGAAAATGTATACTGAGTATATGCTCGGTTGTAATATGAATAACATTAAACACTAGCATATACTAAGAGCATCACGAAGGCGCGCTGGGTATATAATACTTTGTTTTTTCCTCAAGGTCAGAAAAGATTTCTAGCGTTGGTGTATTATATATCTTATACTTTTATAATATGAATATGAACATACACTTGTGGTTTATTCTCGCGCTATCAAGCTTGGCACAGAGCACATTGTGCTTTAATATATCTTGTAACTCCAATGTGGCTGTGTACTGGGGCCAGAACAGCGGAGCTTCAGGGAGCCTTCCTTATCAGAAGCCACTTGGGGCATATTGTGATGATGACAATGTGGATGTGATCCTGCTATCTTTTCTATATATACTTAAAGGTGCTGGCGGGTATCCAGTTCTCAACTTTGCAAACATTTGTGATTATACCAAGAATGCATCTGTCCCTGTATTCCCCGGAACAGACTTGATGCATTGCGCTGATATGGGGGTGGATATTAAACATTGTCAGAGCAAGGGCAAAATTGTGCTCCTATCGATTGGTGGCGCCACAGCTCAGCTCAACTCTGACGCGGATACATTCTCGAAACAAGTGTGGAATCTTTTTATGGAGGGTTCTTCGCCATATCGCCCATTCGATGATGCAATTATCGATGGTGTTGACATCGATTTTGAGCAGTCATCGCAAATGGGCATTATCCAATTCGCAAACAATATGAACCAGCTGTACAAAACTGGTACACGCAAGTACTATCTTACATCAGCACCGCAATGTCCCTATCCCGATGCAAATCTTGGAAAGCTACTATCGCAGGCACATGTGGACATGGCGTTTATTCAGTTCTACAACTCGGGATGGTGCGACAATTCCAAGTATGGTCTTCCACATTGGCCAGAGGTAGGTTATAGTAAATGATATGTACTAATCTGCCTTTTGTTTCTTTTTGCGATGTGTTTTTCTACAGACAAAGGTTCTTGTCACCTTCTCTCTTGCGACCGCTAACTTTTATTATCTTGATAAAATGTCACAACTTGCACCCCGCCTCCATTCCTCAATTGTGTATATGTAGTCGATGAACTATTACATGTGGGACGATGCGTGGCATAACAGGAGCTTTGCCAATCCAAATATCAAACTCTATGTGGGTGCAATGGCCGGTACAGGCGCCGGCAACCCGTCATCCTACGTAGCTCCAGATTTCTTTGCGCGAGAGCTGAAGGAGCTCCAAGGAAACTACTCAGAGTCCTTTGGCGGCGCAATGATGTGGGATATGAGTTGGGCGTATGGCACATCACCAAACTACGCAGCAAACGCTAAACAAGCGCTCATGTCTGGTTCAAAACGCGGAAGTGGCGGCTCATAGAGTGACTAGCAAGTGTAGTAGTTGTAAAAGTCCGTGGTTATTTTGCTTCTGTTGTAAACGTATTCAGTGTGTGGCGCGTGCCTCTGGGACCAATTCAGCATGTATATATTGCTAGATTATCGCTGGATCTTTCCGCAAAGAATTGTAATGCTCGCCAAGGCCATATGCATGGCGGTGGTAGGACAGTCTAATCGGGTCATTGGCGCCATATAATTCCTCGCCTATCCGCAGCACAGGCATATTCGACTGGTAAACGTGTACGGGAAGCTGCAAAGAGTGTGAGAGTGCTGTAATTTCTTGTTGGCCACCCCATGTCGCAGTGTATTCTATATCGCAGCAGTACTTTTCAAAGTCGGTCTCGCTAAACAAGTCACCATCATCGTGGGTCATAAACGGGATAAAGTCAGCATGATTAGCGCGCATGTACTCGGCAGCACGCTTGCGCATCTGCAGATAGGAGGCAGAGTGGCGATGGTAAGTGTTGACCTGGTCAGCAATTGCAGAGTACAAGCAGTGACCATCGGGTCTAATCCCCATTATACTCAGGCCGTCTTTGGCAACCAGCTTGCTGATCGCCTCGGTTTCGACGGCAGCCATGTCAACCATGCCCTCCGCTTCAGCCTCAGCCTCAGCCTCTTCCTGTTGGCGCTTTAGCTGCTCTGCTCTGCGCTGCAGACGCAGCCGCGCCTTGTTTTTCTTCCCGACAGGCCTGACAGGTTGGCTGGTGTTGGCATATAGCCCTGGAACTGAATTGGCGGCAGGGTCACTGTCGCTTTCAGCCTCGGGTGCATCAGACTGATGGGGATCTTGGTCAGCAGCGGTAGCATCGGGCAAAACAGAAGTAGGCGCTCGGCCGCATTCGTCGAACAGGCTCAACTCAGCACGTTGTCTCTCAGAATGAGATCTTTCCAATTCGACAATCTCGGCAGCGACTTCCTTCTTCTTGCGCTTGTCGCCTTTGGGAATGGTCTTTTTGAGCGAGGTGATGGTCACAACCAAGTCCTTCTTTTCCTTGCGATGGCGAGCCTCGAGGTCCTCAAATGTCTCTTGTGGTGAGGCCATTGCGAACGCAGTAAAGCGTCCTTTAGAAATAAAATAAAAAGAGGTGACACAGTGAAAAGATCGCGTCAAGAGTAAAAGGGGAAGATCAGCTCTCTTCTATGCAGGTTGCTTCCACTTTCACTTCCTAGTCTGCAGAGAACTGCACAGCGTTTTAGTAGGCAATGGACAAGTCAGGCACGGGTTTCAACAAAGAAGACAACAGCAATGCGACAGAAAAGACGGAGACGGCAAGTGCTGCCGTTGACGCGTCTGCCAAGAAGCAGCAGGAGCGCGTACAACAAGATAGGGCAGAAGCGAGCAGTGCCTTGGGCAATGTGACAACAGCAGGGTTTGACTTCAACGTCGATTCGCTGAACCTTGAAAACCTTAGTGGACTTGCGGGACTAGATTTTGACGTGGCAAACCTGTTGAGGCAAGTTAGCAGCGCGGGCTCGGGGGCACTGGCGACAAGCACAGATGCCGCAGCTCCATTCACAGGCAATGTACTTGGAACGGCAGAGGGAGCATCAGCGGTAGACGAGGCAACGGCGAGATCGGGTCAGTACCCAGGAAGCACACCAACAACAGCGATAGCAACAACGGCAGGAGTACCGGCGATGACGGCGGCGAGATCATCGGCAAAGCCAGTAGCGAACACACAAAAGATAACGCAAGGTAGCGCAGCACGGGCGGCGGGGCTTTTGACAGATGCGGCAGCGGCAACACCTGGAAGCACGAGGCCACCAGGACAGGCAAGCAGCACAAACACAACTCAAAGTGCATCTGTACGACCGGGCGCAGCTCGACCTACAGGACCAGCGCGGCCAATGCGGCCTGTGGTAGGGGCAGCTGGCATGGCGTCGACGCGGCCACGACCGACGCGGCCACCGGGAGTACAGGGCGTGCAGACAAGGCCAGTGGCAGTCGGAGGTGGTGGAGGTAGGCCGGGGCTAGTGCGGGCTGGGGCTCCAGGCGCACGGCCGCGCCCGGTATCAGGAGCGGGAGCGGGTTTAGGACCAAATGCTGGACGACCGGGTATGAGACCTGGAGCTCGTCCGCGACCAATTATGCGACCAGCAAGTGCCGGAACATCACCGATGATAAGATCGCCAACTAGTGGGAGGCCGATAGCGGCGGTGCGGCCTGGAATGCGACCTACGCAGCCACGCCCACCAGCACAGGCGGGCATAGCCAGGCCCCCATCGACAGTGGCACCACCGGGGGCAGCAGTGTCGCCTGGGATTAAGACGCAGAGTGACCAGGCAATGACACCAGTACCATTAGGGATGGTAAGTGGGGTGCGTTCAAAGCAACAGCATGGGGAGACACCATCGCCTGGCGGAAATGCAAAGCCAGCGGACACATCAAATGACAACAGCCTACCAGACACAAAAGTGCCAAATACGAAGACCCAACAGCCCCAGGGGCCCGAGCTACAACCAAATGCACAGACCAAGTCTGAGACAGAAGTAGAGGTTGAGACTAGGATGGGTGCAGGGGCAGGGACCGAGCTTAGCGCGGAGGCAGATGCAGAAGCCGAGTCAGAAGCAGAAACGGAGGAACATCATTTAACGGAAACAGTTACAGTGACGTGCCCTCGACAGCATCCACCAGTACACGGGCTGGACGGACTGTATGATGCAGAGAGCACATTCGGGGCGCTGTGTCATGGCTCGGCTCCAATCAGTGCGGAGTGGTCGTCGCAGAACATCGTGGCGGTGTCGTGGCCACAGTTGGAGCCGACGACGGCGAGCCGGCGGGTGGTGCGGCGCGACGGTGTGGGTGAGGCAGTAGGAGACGCGACGCGGAGCACGGAGGCGCGGCGCGAGGCGTCGGCAGAGATTCACTTGTATCGGCTGCATGTGCACACACCGACGGTGTGGGACTCGGAGGAATCAGCGCGGACGATCAAGCCGTCGCTGCTGAGACTGTGCTCGCTGCAGATGCAGCAGGAGGGCGGAGGAACAGAGGGCGGCTCGGATGACGCAGCAGAGGACAGCGCAGAGGGCTCAGACAGCTTCAGCATCCCAAATGAGGGCACAGCGGTCGATGTGGCGGGGCTGTCGGAGTGGAACAGCGGAGCGGTGGAGGGTGAGCGCATGCACGTTGCAGCAGCGGCGCGCAGTGCGTGGAGCGCGGATGGGCGCATGCTGGCGACGAGCGATGCGGCCGGGCGATTTGAAGTGTTCCGAATGGGCACGGAACTGAACACTTGGAACAGCGAGTACCACGTCGTATTTGAAGCGCCAGTGGTAGCGTGGGTGTGGTTGGGCAGCACGCGCAAGTACGGCATTAGCCGACAGGCGGGCAGCAAGGCGCCGTCCAGCGTGACAGAGGCAAACGACGCATGGACGGCGGATGCGGGACTAAGCGTGCGACGGCTGCCGTTCTTCGGGCCGCGCAACACGCAGGGCGAATATGCGCTGGTGCTGGCAACGGCGGACGGACGCCTGGTTCTGGTGTACCAGCGTGACGCGACGTGGGAGCGCGTAGTGGCGCCGCTGCCGGCGGGGCAGGCAGACGACGCACGCATTACGCACGCAGACATGATGCTAGTGTCGAAAAAATGGATATACTTAGCCGCCCACCGTGCAGCGGCCGGACCTGTGGCCTACGCGCACGAGCCAGGCGCGCTGCCGGCTGCGCAGAGACATGACGGCGGCATCACTGCTCCAATGGCGGAGATCTATGGCATACAGGTGGAATTTGAAGCCGATTACATCCCGCGGCTGTTTGCAACAGCACTAGCGGCAGCTCCAGTGGTAGTTCCGGTGGATGATCCGAAAAGGGAACCAGCAGCAGGCGGACCAGCCAGCGGCGCACCGCTCGTATTGTCCGAGGGAGTCTCGAGTCAGACAGAGAGCCACGCAGACCCGCTCTGCATAACACACCTGCGGCTTGTCACAGCGCTTGATCCCGAAGTGTCCCACGCGGAGAACGTGCTGGGCGAGCGACACAGCTTCCCGCTGGTGTTTGTAGCGCTGGGGACGAGTAACACGACGGTAGCACAGGTGCTGCGACTGGAGGCTGCGGTGCCAGCGCAGCGGCGGGGACAGGCGCTACGGCTGGCAGCAGAATGGATGGCGCGGCGGCCCGGCGTGCTGGTCGCAGCGGCGGCGAACCGCGCGGAGCGGCAGCAGCTGCGTCGTGTATTTGCGCGGCGCGGCGATGCGGACCACCGAGCGCTGCTGCTGACGTGGGCCGACGGGCGCGTAGAGACGCTGCACGATTACGGAGCGGGCGGGAGCTTCGACGTCAGCGTGGGCGCAGCGGATACGAGCACCAGCGCGTGGGTTGCCGGCGGCACGCTGAGCCCCCACGGCACGGCGTTTGTGCAACTGGCAGTGCACTCACACGCGGAGCAGCCAGGCGGTGCGTGGCGGCAGGGACGCGCGCAGCTACGCGTGGGCTGGACACCATTCTTTGGCGCGGCGCGTGTGCGCGCGCACAGCGGCGATTTGCTTGCGGTGCGAGTGCTCAACGGCGAGGACGCGACAGACCTGGCGGCGCTGCTAGCAAACGAGGCGGCGGCAGAGGAAAGCGGGGAAGCGGTGATTACAGGTGGCACAGGGGACGCAGGAGACCCACAGAGCCCTGGCCCGCCGCTCCTCGCGCCGCCCCTGTCGCGCACACTGGCGCTTGCGCTGGAACGAGCGAGCGAGCGGCTGGCAGCGGCACTGCGACTGCAGACGCTAGCGCTGGATCCGCTGGCGGGCGGCACGCCGCACGTACGGCGACTGCTAGGCACAGCGATGCAGGCGCACGCGCTGGCGCAGCATCACGTGGCGGCGTCGGCACTGGGACTGTTGCTGCACGCGGCGGCAGCTGGCGAGGCGCGCGTAATCATCGCGCAGCAGCATGTGCTGCAGAACGTCACGGCGCGTGCGGGTGTGGCGACTGCGCAGTGGTTTTCGGCGGAGTGGCGAGCAGCGTTTCCATCGGCGACGGCGCTGGTGCTGTGGAGCATCGACCTGTTTACGGCGCTGGCGCGCGACGCGTATGTGTTTTTTCATGTGCGCTGCGCAGACCGCAGTGGCGCGCTGCAGCCCCTCCACGGGCTGGACGCGGCAACCGCTCACACTGGGGCGCGTGGGGTGCAATTGCCTGGGCGCGTTCCGACGCGGCTGGCACTGCTTTTCCACCAGCCGACGCTGGAAGCGCTGCGCAGCATGGTGTCATTTGCATCGCACGTTGAGTTCGACCTGGCGCGACGCGTGAAGGCGCTGTCCACTCTGCCCTCCGGCGCGGCGCATGAACCGACCCTGGCAGCCATGGTCGCCGCGCGGCCGCTGGTGCTGGGCGCGGCGCAGCAGCTGACGCACGCCCTAGCGCATCTGCCGGTGGGGCTGCCGCGGCTGAAGGACTTTCTGGCCGACGTGCACGATCTGTACGCCACCGACGCCGCCTGCACCAACGTTTCCGCACAGGCAGCGCTGCTGGCATCTGCCACAGTCACCGCGCCTTTTGCGCGCCACTTGCCATGCGTTGCGCGTAGCTTCGCGCGCTTTGTTCTGGAGCCCGATGTTGCCTCAGCACGCCCGCCACCGCTGCCCAGCGCACTGGTGCTCCACGACTCGCGCTGGCTGGCCGTCGCCGTGCCTCGCTCTGCCGCCGCCGGTCTGCGCGACGGAGCTGCTGTCTTTGAGACGCCGTGGCGTCTGCCGTCAGCCGCCGTGCCTGCGCCCGTCGAGAGTGTGCGGGGAGATGGCTGCGCTGCACGCGAAAAGGCTGAGTTTGAGCGAGCCCTGGACGAGGACTGTGTGCTGTTCGACGTCGATGATCCCGGCTTCATCTTCGTTGATCCCTCCGCGGCGCCGCAGCCTTTGTTCTCCGGTCTCTTCGCACACGCTGCTGCTTCTGCTGCCGCTGCCGCGCCCGTGCGTATTGCCGCCGCACCGCCTACCGCACCGCCAGCCGCGCTACCACACATGCTATCTGACGCTGACGCCGATCTGATGTTCAGTGCACCACTACTGTTCGATGCGCCGTTCCGCCCGAGTGCTCAGCCCGCAGCCGAGTATCCTGCGCGTGTACCGTCGCCGCCCCGCATCGCATCGCGAGACGCGCAACACGTCGTACCGCACTACGCTGTCGCCCCCCGCGACGCCGGCTGGCTGTTTGTCAGCTCGCCCCGCAGTCCACGCCTACATGCACCTACACTGCTGGCGCGCCACGCCCTTGCGCTGGCTGCGCTGCATCCGCCGCCCGCAACCATGGCGTACTGCATCGACTGGGCTCGTGCTGCTGGTATCGTCATTACCCGTTCCGCCACACTGCCCGCCGACACATTTACATCCGTCGCTCCGCTGGGCCTGCGTGCCACGTATGGCGTCGACCACGTTGACGTTGTCCAGAAGACACTGCTTCCCGCCGATGCTCCTGCGAAGATGTGTCTGCGCTGCGGTCACGCTACCCGCCGATCTTCTGCTGCTTCTCCTGACGCCGCCGAATGGGTCCGCCGCTTCAACGTACTGTGCGTGTGTGGCGGCTCGTGGGTTGCCATCTGACGTACTCTCCTTCGGCCTACCCTACTTCTAATTTACTTGCGCTAAACGAGTGTTTCTTTTATCCGCTAAACGCAACCGATCCACACCCTTCAAGTCTTCTAATCTATTTTTTGCTTATCGAGCAACTATTCAAATGTGTTGCAGAAAGCAGCCAGGTTATTGTCATAATCGATGTGGAGTATTAAATATATTTTCATATTAAACCTGCTTTCTAGCCCTGACCACTCCAGCCGTTAACGGGCCCATTATCCCGCCTACTTCACTGTCCGCCGCTGCGCCTTCCCCGTTTTAGTCGTAAAGAACGACGTCGCTTCACCCCCGCCTATGTGGTGGTCATCCATTGACCGCCGCGGAGACAGCAACACGCTGCGCGGGCGCTGCGAAATGCGCCGCGGCGTCGCGCCCAGCACCCCTGTCCCGCCTGCCGGTAGTGTAAAGTACTCGTGTTGGGTCACCGACCCGCGTCGCGGCTGTGACGGCGTGCTGCCCGAGCTGCTGGCCCCGCCGCTCACCGACTGTGACCGCCGCGGCCGCGCGCTGCCGTCGCCCGCTGCCACCCGGATGGAGCTCGGCACTGGGTCGTCCACGTACAGGTCGTCGACGCGCATCCCCAGGCGCTGGCGCAGCGCCACCAGCTCTTTCTTGTATATCTGGCTCTGTGTGTAACACGACACCAGCTCGCGCTCCGCCTCTGCCAAGCGTAGCCACAGCGAGTTGACGTCAGCCTTAAGCGTTTCTGTGATTCCCACCGACCCTACGCTGCCCGCTCCGAACGATGACACCGACGACGACCGCGAGTGCGTCCGCCAGCGCGGTGACACCAGCGGGCTCGATGCCCCGCTGGCCCGGCGGCCCTGGTTGAACTCGCGCTCCTGCGACTGCTCGATCGCATTCTCCAGCGTCACCTTCTCACGCGCCATTACATCCAACCGCTGCTGCAGCTCGGCCACCGTCGCGTCGCTGCTGCTGCTGCCCACTGCTGCTGCTGCTGCCCGCCGGCCGCGCGACTTGCTGCGCCCTGCCTTGCTTGGAATCGTCGCCGCCTGTCTAAAGTCGCCTTCAACGCTGCAAGTGCGCCGAGCCCGACTGCTGCTTAGCCGACTGCCGCCAAACGCACCGCTATCATCTTCACTCTATCACGTCCGAAATAAACCAACTCTTAGCCTCGAAGATGTAGCTTAGTATTTGTGATACATTTGCATTCCTACACACTGTTCAGCCCACGTGCCATTGCGCCGCCTGCCTTTCTGCAGCCCACCTACCTTCTCTGCGATTCGCGGAAAGGGCGTGTCCACCACCGACCCCAAAGGCGTATGGTCGCCTGCCGCCTCGGCACCTGCTATCGCTTCCGCCGCTGTTGCACGCTGTGTATTGCTCATTGACGGTAGAGTTCTTGTGCGTATTCAATTCGTTTAGACCCTGGGTTAAAAAAACAAAAATGGTGTGGGCAGCTGTGGAAGGAAATGGCTGCCTGTCTTTTCCTTTGCCAACAACAGTAACACAATGTGTGCATGTGACGTCAGATACTGTTTATAAGAAAACTACTGGCACATCAAAAAATATTATATTTGCGTCGGCCAAGGCAATTATTTGGCAGCGAGCGGTCTTGTGTTTTGCGTCATGACAGAGACAGAATTGGCGTGCATAATTGGCGTGTGTGGTTGACATTAGCAGACAAGAAGAAAAGGCCAAGAACCAGAACAGCGACATATTAGTAGTGGTTTTGAATAGAGACGTAGTGTAGACATTATTAGCAACGTAATAGCAATAAAACACAGTGCATGCAACTTACCAAGATATCACCCGTATCCCCGTAAAGGAGGGTGTAGTTAGATGTGGAGTTGTTAAAGACCACAGGTGCTCGTCTGGTTATTCTGTTCGCCAATGACTCCCCCCCCCCACTTGCAACACAAACGCCCTGTCCGAATGGCGCAGGCTTGGTAAAGGCAAAGAGCCAGAATTCTAGTACTACGCTCTTATTCACAGCATGTTAGGTCTCCTATGCTGCGGTGAAGCGCGAGCATCTGTGGATTAAATAGAT
>JANBQQ010000320.1:0-17131 GCA_027577275.1 Coemansia sp. RSA 988 | reverse complement strand
ATCCCGATCCGCATCCCAATATCAGGCATTGGAATCGTGATACTGTTGCTGTTCTAAACTTCTGACACATCCTATTCACCCTGCGTAAGGGCAAGGAAATTCTGGAGCGCTTTCAGCGAGGAAATACTGCAACTCCCACTGAACAGTCGAAGAAATCCATCAAGCGCCGCAAGAAGAGCACCAAGAAGCCCAAGATACAAACACAAAAACATTCAGGGTAGTCACCACTGCCCTAAACCAGGAACATATCTGCTGAGTATTTCTTCTTTCAGATCATGTTAACTTGTATCTTAGAACATCAAGCTATTTGTCATTCTATAAAAGGCAGAATATAAAGTGAATAAACGTCGCCTTGCACGGTTGAACCAAAGAGGAACAGTTAGGATAGGTTGCAACAGATCAACCAGCATGTAAACGCGATGCAACATGAGGTTGTATGCTATATAGAGCCCACAAAAGGGCAATTTGCAGCTTGCGAAGCTATGACGACTGCGGTTGATGTGCATGGGGGGCAGCACTGCTAGACTGAGGCAGCGCCTCGGTAGCATGGATGCTCTTTGCGACGGCAGACAGGATCTCGGCAATCTGAGGGGAAGCACGCGTGAACTCGTGGCTCCAGAACGCGTAGAACGGGTTCCGCAGCAGCTCGATCAGTGTAACAAGCAGTCCCCACGGGAATGGGCGGTTGACCAGAATGCGTTCGATAAGCACGCGCGCAATGCACTCGCGCACGGCCTCCCCGCATTTCGAGAATAGCGCCAGAATCATCCGCGAGTACAGATACGTGTGCGATGACGGAAAGCGTAGTTGATTGGCCATCGCGTTCACCACCAGATACCGGCACTCCGCATCTGCCTCGTCAAGAATGACTTGGAACAGCCCCAGTGCCGCACGCTGCGCCGCTTCGCGCTCCGTCTCATCCTCAATGCGCGTGATGACCACCACCGCGTGCAGTACCAGTGCATTGGTTGCTGTAACATTATAGCCTGTCACTCCCTGCTTGCCCTCTGTTTGCAAAGCTACACTGGAGTCCTCAGTTGTGCGCAGCCCAGCAATTGCCCTGGTTGCAAAGCCTGACGGCTGCTGAGTGCGCAAGAACGACTCCAGGTCGGCCTGCAAGTGTGTTGGCTCCAGCGGCGCTGTGTGGTCAAACGGAATATCAGGGCTATGCGAGATGTCAGTCAACAGATCAATCTTCAGGTTAGGCGTTAGCGGCTCCGGCAGCCGCATGTCGCGGGGATACGCACTGAGCAGTAGGTTCCGCAACTGCACACAATTAGCCGGCACCACGTCGCAGAGCTGCAACGCGTAGCTGGAAAGGAACTCGGGATAGTCGTGCAACACCACAAGAATGACGCAGATCACTCCGCGATACAGCAACTTTAGCGACTCGGTGATCTGCCCGGTGACGGTAAACGGCTCCAGAAACTGCAGCTGACTCTCGAGCAGCCCAGCTGCCAGCGGCCAGCTCGTGCGATCCTCCACCAGCCGAGGGAAAAAGAAGCGGTGCGACACAAGCATGAGCCACACAAAGGCGAACCCTGGCACGCACATGGGAGTCAAAAGCTGCAGGGCCTCGCCCAGCAGCGAAATGATGCTGCGGAATACGTCGTTTGTGCACCAGGCCTCTGCGTCGCGCCGCGCCGCATGTGCCTCGCTGAGAAGCCCGCACAGCAGCCGGAAGAATAACTTCTGGTAGGCGCCAAACACTTCCGGGCTGGTTGCGTGTGTGTGTACAATGACAAGCACAACGCTGGACAGAAACATGCGCACCGGCTTCAGATCGCCACGCTCGCCAAGCTTGGTCAGGTACACTACCAGCTTCACCAGCGCATCGGCCACCTGGAAGCCAGTTGTACCACGCAGCGCCGTGCGCCCCGATGTCGCGCTCTGGTCGTAGAACGACAGCGCCGCCTCAACGCATGCACGGAAAAACGCCGCCTCCACGCCAGTCACGTGTAACGGCACCTGCTGTAAGAGCTGCTGCACAAGCGTAGTGAGCTCTGCCTCGCCCGCCGCCGGATGGTCATACACGCGCGTCCAGTTGAACAAAATGTTCTGATAGCTCGCCGTCTCGTTGAGGCCCCCAGCCCCGCCGGAAGCCGGCGGTGCTTCCCCATCGGTTGTCCGTTGCACCTGAGTCTGTGTCTGCTGCAGGCCCTGGATGTCTTCAAGTAGCTGTGCCACCGACTGTGGGGCCCTGCCGCCCTGCGCAAGCTTCATGAAGCCCTGGATGGTCTTTGCAAATGAGCGGATGCCAGCAGCCAATGCGCCATCGATCAGCCCCTTGCGCAGCAGCCGCGCCGCAAAGTCGATCGCGGCCGGACGGTTGGCTTCGACCAGCCGCCCCAGCTGCTCGTCTTCGTCATCAACGCTCACAAGACCCTCATTTATAAGCGCAATTGTAGCTGGCACATTAAACTTGCGCTCGTCGTCGGCAAACGCGAGCCAGCTTGTGACTTCCTTAGCAACACGCCCTGACATCTCACACATGCGTGCAAGTAGCAGCACATACAGCTCGACGCCGAGACGCGTTTCGGACCGATACAAGTAGTTCACTAGCGCTTGAGCAAAGTCCATTGCAGTGTCGTCCGGGCTGGCTGAACGTGTTGCAAGTATCAGAATGTCGCGCGCGTACAAGCATGCCTCATGCTGCGATGGCAGCTGCGACAACAGCACGCCCGGCCCCACGTTCGCTACTATCTTGTCCAAGTCGCCAATAATCGCTGCAAACCGCTCAAAGCACTGCGCCGCGCCAAACTTCGCCGCGCCTTCCGACGCCGCCGCCGCCGCCGCTAGTTCTACAGGCGCTACAGTAGGCCCAGCGCCCTCGGTGCTGCTGCGCCCATTCCCCAGCGCAGACGGCGTTCCTGCCGCTCCCTGCGTGCCGCTGTTGATCTGGCTGAAAAAGTGTGGAATCTGAGTAAAGTCCTCATAGATGCGCAGGTGCCCAGATTGAAGCCCGTTAAGCCGAACCTTCAACAACTCGGGAAACCCTGCTGGGTACGTAAGTCGCCCAAACCGTGCCATATCATAGTAAGGCTGGCCAGTGCGCTCCCTTGTGCGCTTCCGCGCGACATACGAGTCGTTCAGCAGCGAGTCAATCTGCAGTGAGGCTCGCTCAATTGCTTCCTTCTCAGCAATGGCACACGCCAAATCGAGGTTGTCTGCAACCAGTCCTACCGCAACTGTGTTGGCCGACTGCTCGGGCAGCGAATGTCCAATCAGAAACTCGCGCATTGTAAGATACAGCTTACTTTTAAGCTGTTCGCGGCAGAGACTCACCGCTAGCGCCCCCGCCAGCCCGCGCGCCATGACCTGCGCCGCCCGATGCACGTGCTCCTCGTTAGGCTCGCCGCAAAAGTCTTTGAGAATCGTGTCGCGCGTGCAGCTGACTGCCACGTAAATCGACCGTGCTACGTGGATCGGAATAATCTCTCGGATCATGCGCTCTGTGAGCATGTAGAACATTTTCTTCATTGTTGGCTGCTGAGAGAACAGTGCGTCTGCCGCGTGGAACGATGCGTGCTGCGAAAGCACACTAATAATATCAACGGTTATGTCCGCGCCACTGATCACCGGTATCTGCACTGTGCCCGCGCCAGGGGGCGTACCGCTGCCATCCGTGACAGCTCCTGCGCCGCCGTCGTCGATGGTCGCCTTTGCAATACCTGTCGTCAGCATCTCCATCGCCCCCCGCGCCGACCGGTTTCCGAGAATAGCCGTTGGCGGGATCTCCTTCACGTCGAGGCCAAGTGCCTTGCACAGCACCTCAATCTCAAACGTCAGGTTCAATTTAAGGCTCGCCGTGACGTATAGCTCCGAAAGCACCCCCATTATGCCCATCAGCCACGGGTTGGGCGGATGGAATATTGTCGACCGTGCTGCCTGTTCCAGGACCTTGCACACAAATGGTATCGCAACAATCAGTCGGTTACCGGCATAACCCTCGCAGAGAAGCTCCTTGAATGACACATTCTCGCGCAGAATTGGTTGGTTCTGCGCCAGTGTGATCCCGCCCAACCACGCTCCCAGATTCTTAAGATACCCACGGTCGCGAGAACTGCTAATTGTTGATTCCGCATTAAGCAAGCGAGCTATGCTTACCAGGGTCTCGCGAAGAATGCACTTAGTAAGGAGCGGCCGCGCCAGCGCATCCACAAAAAGCAAATAAAGCGAGTGGTAGTTTGGCTCCTGGCTGGCGCGTTTCACCACAATCTCCTGGCTAAACCACGTAAAGTGGGTCGGCTGAAGTACTCTGTCTACCTCACTGGTTTTCTCGTGAAGATTGCTCCGCGCGAGATTGTTCACTGCAAACTGTATCTTATCCTTGGCGTCCTCCGACGGCTCCGAGAATGGTTCGTCAAACACTGGAAGAGGCGATGGCTTGACGCTCTGGAATATAGGTCTGTTCGATGATGCACCAAGCAATCCGCTAGCATGGTCAAATCCTGCATCGCCGGTGCCATCGACGCCCGGTACCGGCGTCACGCCAGAAAGTGAGACATCTACCGTCGAGCCCGCATTCGCACCACGCGTAGGAAGCGCGGAGCCAATAATCGACTGAATAAGCTTGACCACAGGGGCGCTGCTGTTCTGACAGAACCCAGGAATCTGAAATATGGTCGTACAAAACACAGGCAGCTGTTCGATCCTACTCTGACACGCCTGCAGCGCCGTCATGCCAAAGTGAAACGATTTTGACGTCTGTGGCTGCTGCAGCGCTTTGATAAGCATCTCCAGGATATCTGGCTCGCTGGTAGGCGAAAGCATGTGCCGCTGGATAAGCACGCCAACAAGCTGGCCTGTGACAGTCAGCTCTTTGTCGGGGTAGTTGTCGAAAAATGAAAACTCTTCCAGTGGATACTGCACTACATGTGTAAACGTCCTGCGCTTGTGTGTCTTAAATGAGTCGCGCAGTCCTTCCAGCATATCCGCCATCTGGTCCACTGAGAGCTCGCTGCGGTAGAGTCGCAGAAACAAGCCCTCTGCTTCCTTCTCAATCCGGCCCTCATCCGTGCTGTGCTCGCCTTCCGCACGCTCCAACTCGGTAACTAGCTCAACAAACTGGGCATACAGCGCCTTAAGATTGGCCGCATTGTTTGGAGACATCGCCATCACCCCCAATGCTTTGAACATCGTAGTCAGCTCTGTCGATGAGTACGCTGCCGTGCCCTGATCCTCGCCACGCTGCCGAGCTGCCTCGACTTGAAGCTTTGAATGTAGGATTTCCAGCGATGCATGCAGCATGTCATTACCAAGCTCTGCAAGAAGCCCGGGAAACCACGACTCGAACGCGACCAACCCCCGCCGCGACGCAAAGACGGCCAGCTCAACTGTGAAATCTAACATCATAATGTCCTCGCGCTTAGGAATTAACAGCATGTCGCTGGCCATCCCAAGGTCCACCAACACATCCAGTATATGACGCGTAAACGACGAGTCCTTGCGGTGAAGGTTGCAAAAGAAAGCCAGCATCATCTTCTTCTCGAAGATGCGGAACAACTCAAAAAACAGTCCATTATGGCCAAACTCGCGCTTAAGGAAGCGCGCAACATTGTGCTGCAACAGCGCCTGCAAGCGCGGGTGCTGGATCTTAAGTCGCGCCAACGCCAGTGTTACAAGCACTGGCTCCCGCAAAATTCCCGTTTCCATTAGCGCTCTGGCCTCTTCGCTAGCCTTACTATCCAACAAATGGGATAGAACAAGAATCAGTGAGAGAGAGTTCCACGGCGATGCAATCATGCGTGTAAACTCGGAGTGGTAGACTCTGTAGAGTGCATCCAGTGGATCGGCGGGGATAGCTGGCATGTGCTTGTCAAGCAGATGAATGGAAATCGAGCTGCAGCGCAGAGCAGAGCGCAGAAAAGATACCTGCGCCGATGCATCGGGCCAGATCTCGTACATAAACGAATAGGGAAATGTACGGTTCTGCCCAGCAGTCGCTATGAGGAATACATTGACAATGAATGCTGCGCCCTGCTCGTGCTTTACATTCAAGTTCGAGTATGGCAATCTGTATATCACATCTTCCCAGCCAAGTCCCGGACAAATTTTGGCAATGCCTGCTGCAAACTCATCCGCTTCCCAGCTTTCTTCTGCGCTGGTATTTGAGGCAATCAACGCAATAGTTCTAGCCACATCGTCGACCGACAGTAAAGTTGCCTGATTGTCCTGGCCGTCGCCTGCGCTGATTATACCAGTGCTGCTGTTGTCGACGGATTGCTTTGCAAGGCGTTGCTGCTGCTGTGTGTACCTGGCAATGACATCCAAAGCGGATGCTTGCGGCCCCGCCTGGAGAAACTGCTCCGCAAGTCCCATGCTCAGAGACGCGTCAATTGCGGCAGAATCGTTGTACGAAGGACTCCCACCTGCGGTTGTAAGGTTAGCAATGACAAAGGGAAGAATTTGATCCTTTGTGGCACTGGGCCTGTGTTTCTCTTCGGACAGATGAGATAGAAGCGATGACAGTGCAGTCTGTGCCTGCTGTGACGTTTGCGCGTCGCCTTTATTGGCTAGAGTCGATATAACCGCAAGAGAAGCCCAATAATCTTTGCCCAGAAAACGAGCGACGTGCTCGAAGCAATGCTGACGGATGATAGAAAGATCGGCGCCAGGTATGCACTCAATAGGGGATTCGTGCAATGAACCAACAGCTTGAAGTACAAGAGCTGAAGCAGATATGCTGTCGGTAGCAGAGGCTAGGGTTCCTTCAATAACTGCCTCGATAGTTTCGAGATCCGCAGCGATAAGATGCTTGGTGTTGGAGCTGCTGAGTAATGCGTGAACAAGAAGAAGGCTACGTAGATGCCAGACAATGACGGAATGGCCCTTTTGCTGAACGAGCTATAAATCGTATATGCAATGCGGTGGTTGGAACACGACAGTAGTGCAGATTTAATACAAGTTTGTCTTTGGTTGCAATTGGGTAAAAGTCGTACTTTCACTGATTGTTCAGTGAGCGTATAGCTGAAAAGCCAGCTCGGCGTTTCTGCATAATGGCATAAAAAAATACCTACCTCGCTAATGTGCTGGGCGCTGGCGTCAAGATTTTCGTCGCAAAGGGTAGCAACTAGATTGAAAATGCTGGTGGCAGTTGAGGAATCGGTTGGCTTGCGGTTGTACGCTGGGTCTGAATCTATAAGAAGTACAAGTGCACCGTTTGTGGAATGGTTTTGAGCGCCCAGCCAAAATAAAACAAAGTAACGCTTTCAAGATTAGGAAAGTGAATTTGAGATTGAGTGCTCTTCGTTTGCTTCAACAGTAGACGCGAGAGGAGGGGGATTCTATATATTATTGAATAATCGGAGCTGCCTTCGTACCCATGAAAGTCGCTTACTGGTTCCAAGTCGTCGAAATCAAGCGCTTACCAGTATGCCGTGTGCAAAATGTTTCTAACGCGTAATCAAGATGTAAAGCGTGAAAGTGAGTGTAAAGGATAGAGCTACCAGCCCTTTCGCCCAAAGTAGCATAGTTTGTCAACCATGCTCCACCGGCTCGTGTGACGAAGCCAGCACCTAGCTGAGCCGCATCGAACCGTGTCACAGACCGATGGGGAAGGATTCACCAGCAGCTGGGGATGTTGATCAGCGTTGGTGGCGATCCCCCTTCTGTGCTGCAGGAGAAAGCGCACTCGCAGTGGTTCATTGCTGAGGGAAGAGAGGGAGGCCGCGTTTCCAAAACAAGTGGTTCCTGGCGCTACTTTGGCTGTTGTGAAGGTTCCGCCTTTTTTTATTCCACTCTGTTTCTTGTAGCGCTCGTTCCAAACAGCCCTTTCTTTACTAAATCTCCCAAGCAGCCTTTGCTCTTTGCAATCCGCCTTGTTTTGCTTTCTGCATCTTGCACATTCCGTGCTCATTCTGCAATATTACTTTGTTTTCAACCGACGCTCCTAATACACGCACAGTGCAATACTGTCTGGTCTGAGCATAGACAAGCGACACTGCCGTTTTCATTGCTAGCGCAGCGCAATGCGGTACGGGGACTTTTCCACGCTCTGTGAGCGCGCGGCGCTGCCTGTATGTCGCATCTTTGGCGACCATGTTAGTCCGACCTGCACTCTAAACGAATACTCTGTCGCCTCGGCCAAGTTTGTCAACATCCGTAAGTTGCAGCACCGGAAATCTTTGGTGTGTCTGTGTAGCTATTGCTGCATATGCCATATATCGTTGGTTTCATGACGAAGCTAGTCAGCACGGTCAATTCCATGTGTGTACTGATTATCGTTACGTGACAGAATATGTCTGCTTGCTCTTGAAATTTTCCATTTTGTAGCTGACTTTGTCATCTCCATAATCGCATTCCTTTTTGTCGGGTATCTGGCCTATCGGGCCCACCGCAAGATTGACGCAGTTGGTAGGTTACACAAACACCTCTTTCTATTATTGAGAGGGGCGAGGCGATGTCGGTGATTTTTTCTATCCAGTACTATTCTCAGACGCATTTCTGAATCACCCCCCCCCCCAATTTCTGTGGGGAGTGTCTGCTGCATCAACGATGTTGCCAAAGCTGGATCAGTCGCTATCCTTCGAGCATTAAACCAATGTCTTTGGCAGTCGCTGAGTCATTCACCAGCCAGTTCTTGCCTCAGAATCCTGTGAGGGGAGGGGCTATTTTATGTGCAGCGCCCATTTCTACAAACCTTGTACAAGCTAACTACAATCAGCTATTGCTTGTGTCATTTTATGCATTTATCACTTTAGGTCGGCGAGAGATGACGTTGCTTTTGGCCATGTATTGTATTCTGCTGGTTTTCAATATTGCCGGCGCAGACTTTATGCACGACTCTGGTCAGGTTAACAGGGTAAGTAAGCAAACATTTGCCAGCAATTCGCTTAGCCACGCTGGTTTGCATGCTTTATGGCGAAGTCCAAGCTAACACCTTTGTTTGATATTTGCTATTATGTGTTTATTCTTCTCTCTGCATTATTAGTGGCTTGGCGCTGTTAATACAGCACTGGTTGTATCATTCTTCTGGGCTTTCATTTTGTTTGCCACAATCGGTAAGTGACGATCATATTTTGCTTGTATATAGAGCTGGGTGGCATCTTTGTAAACGCGTATCTAAAACCATTGCTAGTCATACTGCACTAACGCACATCTGGCGACGATTACTTGTTTTTTCTCTTTTGCGGAGTTCTATTGTGTAGGGTTTCAGTTGATGGCCGATGGATCGTTGAAGTCGATGCTTTCTATTATCCTCTCATCTGCAATTATCTTTATTGCTATGGGCTATATAGCAGCAGACACCGCATTCGGTATTTCGAACGGTCTTAAGCCAAAGGTACCTGACCTATTGTACTCGCCTGGGGTTTTTACCATCTACTTGGTATTTCCACTGATTGCCATCGTCATCTTTGCGGTGCTACAAACAATCATCGTAATTAGATACCTATCGGCGCGTATGCCACTGGTATGGTTGGTGAGTGCCCTTATTTGCTTTGGGCTTGGTCAAGCGCTTATGTTTGCTGCAAGCAAGAAAATGTGCCAAAGCACAAACAATCGCATTGATGGAGCGTTCTTTGCCACGTTGTTAGATACAGCAGCGATTTCGTGCGTGTATGGCTTTTGGTCTGCGATTACGGTCGACGACAATGCCGTATATGAAGAGAAGAAGTACGAGTTCTGAACACCATTACCGTCGTTGTGCGGATCGCCGCTATTAATCACCCTTATTTTTTGTTTGCGTTCTACTGTTGGCAAATGCCAGGGGTTATGCTTGATACATACCAAATGTCTTTCTTCTTTTCCTCTTCCTCTTCGTGACTTTTGGTATGCCTTTATTCCACCTGCGCCCACCATAGTTTTTATCAACATCACTTCTGCTTTAAACAACGCAATATTTTATTAATTGTTACAAGCCCTTTACAATAGCCTAAAGAACGTATGTTGGGTGGTGGTGTTGCTGATCTGAGATATTGATGACTACCCCCCCCCCAAAGTTATGATTGTAAAAGCTACGCCTTGTGTTATTTGTTACTTTTCTTGTAACGCTTAGTTGGCTTCTGCAGCTGATTAGCGGATGACACAGGTTCTTTACACTATAGACACTCCAACGCCCGCTTACCGTCGTGCAAGATGAAAAGCATCTGTCGAAGCTTTGAAGCAGCAGTATAATTGCGATTCCAATATCTGGGATGTAGATGCGGATCGAGGAAAAAGGAAGCAAGGTCACAATGCAACCTGAGTTGATGGCAACACTCGTTCGTACAGCAGAAAAGCCCGCAGCAGGTAACTACCGCCTCATTTGCCGTTTCCTTCTTGGGAGAACCCAGAGTCACAAAATCCTTTAATTGTTTCCAAACCAGCTAATTTTCTAGATGACGCAAACTCTCATACAAGTGAACTAAATGTCCGCAAGGTGACCAATTTATTATATGCCGCACATTTACTCATTTCACCCGGCGTTGTCCGTGGCCAGTCGGTCGGACACAAGATTAAAAATTGCGTAAAAGAGATTATATAATAGGAAGCAGAACAAAAATGCACACTTCTTCTTAAGATTTGGCATTAAAGCTGTTATTGTCGTCATCGTCGTCGTCATCCATTGACTTTGAGTTGTCCACAAATTGCCTGCCTCTCTCCTCACGCCCTACGACAGCCAACACAAGTACGAACGAGAAGATGACACCAATCAGAATCCCTTGGACACGACCGTAGTTGGGAACTGGTTCACCGTCGCGGAGCTCCGGCAGGGGATTCTTCTCGCCTAGCGATGCCTCTATCTGACTGGCGCTGGCTGAGATTAGATTTCCCAGCTGATATGCAAGACCAGGGAATGTCGCGCGAAATGCAGCTGGCGATATCTCGGTAAGATATGCGGGAATTACACCCCACGCGCCCTGTACAAACAGTTGCATGAAGAAGGCGCCGGCAAGCAGAGTCCCGAATGCATCAGGAAGTATCCACAGAGGAACAAAGCAGGCGCCGCATATTGCGCAAATAGCGATTGTCCTGCGGCGGCCCAGATACTCGGAGGTGTATCCAAAGAAGATGCCGCCTATTATAGCGCCAATGTTACCAACCACTGTTCCGACGGTTGCCTGGCCAGCGGAAAATCCGTGCTGTTTTTTGAGAAACGTCGGATACAGATCTTGGCTGCCATGCGAAAGAAAGTTCATGGCAGCCATAAAGATAACCGCATAGATGCACCGAAGCCAATGGTTTTTGAGCATATCAGCAGCCACTTTGTAGTAGCGCTGGGCTCCATTCTTCTGCTGTCGACGGGTTTGCTTCCACGCTTCGCTTTCCTTTAGAAACAGAGACATTACGATGGTGATGACTGCCGGAATGATTGAGATCCAGAACAATGCCCGCCACCCCAGACTCGGCACAATTGCATAGTAGAGCATTGCCGCGACCAAGTTTCCCAGCGAATACGACATTTGTAGAATTCCACTAAAAATACCACGGCTTTCAACCGGCAACACCTCCATTGCCAGCGAGTTTCCAAGGCCCCACTCGCCGCCCATCAGGATCCCGTAAATAGCACGGAGGCCAATAAATGTTTCGAGGTTCTGTGCAAAGCCCGATGCAAGTTCAATGACAGTAAACAATGTCAAGTTGACTATCAGTGGGATGCGCCGGCCAAACCGATCGGCAATTGCACCAAACAACAGTGCGCCAATCGGTCTGAGCATCAGAGTCACAGTGATCGCAGATGTCACATCAGACGGTTCCTTTCCAAAGGCCTCAGCCAACTCGGTAGTAGTCATAGTGACACAGAAAAAGTCTAGTGAGTCGACTAGCCACCCAAGACAGGCCACTGAGAATGTGAACGCTTGGCGGGGTCTGAGCTTGAGTAGATGCAGGGGATTTTTCGGTTTATTCTGAACGTCTGGTCGCTCAAATAATTCTCGAATATGGTCGAAGGAATACCCCCATCTGCTTTTGGTTGGCGAGTTAGCAGCCAAATTCCGATGGCCAGTGTTGGCATCTTCATCCACCACCTGCGCCTTTTCAGATTCAGAAGGTTCATCCTCAACAAACGAATCTATTCCAGTGCGAGAAGGATGTACAGAGATATTGATTGTCTGCATGGCACTAGCAACTTGGGCATGGTCATCACTGGTCGCACCAGCACCATTCACCGCAACCATTGCTGGGTTGATCAAATGGAACTATTGCAAAGGAATGCGAATAAGTTTAAATATAACAAGGAGTATTCTGCGGCAGTTGATATTTGTTACAACTAACTGCAGGCGCACGATAGTATATATTAGTTTAATGTATGTTACGTTGAGTAGAGAACGCAGCAGATAGAAGCGATATAAGAAGTGGCGCCTAAGGAAAATATAACATTGTGGTGAAATCAGCGCGGCATGGTATTGCTATAACACCGTGTGAAGATGGAGCTGGGTTTTCGCTGTGGTAGGCAAAGACGTGACCCCTTCAGCTGGCAATATGCCCATGAATGCATTTTGCAAACAACATCTAAACAGGAGGACGCCCCTCCCCCCGCAGAGAGCAGCCAACAGTCATGCATGTGAACTGCGCTCTGCCACTGTACTAGGCTTTTCACGACAATGTTATTTCAAAAGCAGTGGCGCTCGCACCAGCCATCATTTTGCAATTTATGATGTCTCCTTGCAGTGCGTATATATGCTAGCCAGCTGTTACGGAGGTTTAAACCCTGAAATACTTGGCATAATTTTCAAACTATGAGCTGCGAATGGTAACAGTGGTCATTGGTAACGCCTAGCTGGCAACAACTGCTGCTGATCAGAGCGGCAGGCATCCGTGCGTTGGAGATGGTTGAGAATCTTTCTGAACATTTTAGTTCAATTGTGCTGGGGCACATATGCAAAAAAGGCGCCGCAAAGGCCGGCAGTAGCTATTGTGGTCACCTGTGGATATGGGAAGAAAATGGAGACACATTGTGTAGCAGATCATTAGCCACCATTTCTATCGAGTAGAGGTCCACAATACATGATGGGTTGTATGAATGCCAAGCTTAGGCCGTGCAGCACATGGGCGTTGTGCACCTTTGCGCAAGGCGCTAGACTTGCGTGGAATACTTGCTGTTGCCAAGAAGCCTTTTTATTCTTACGTCCGAGGAAGCTATAGTTTTCTCTTTTGTAACTGAATACTTTGGTAAGAGTATCTGCGGGAACTGGAACGAGAGGCTTGTGCCAATATATTAGTTCATTTGCGTCATGGGCAGAGCGCTATTTGGGCATGAGCAAAGGCTGGCACAGAAGTGGAGCTTTAGATAATAAACCAGGAAGTAGCCAGAAGCTATCACCCATGTCCTGCGAAAATGGGGGTGGAGGAGGTCAACAGCACAGGCGGTAGAAGCTAAAGAGCAGCAACAATAATGTCCGATGAAGCATCAACGTCAGCAGGGCTGGCCTTTATCTTCTTAGTAGACACCTTCTACTGTTTTAGGAAAATATTGGCGCATCATAAAATAATATTTACATTGGTCAAGGCGTATTTTTTTGGTAGCAGGTGGTCTTGTGTTTTGCGTGATGGGAGACAATGTCTGTGTGTGGTTGGCATTAGTAGACAAGAAAAAAGAACCAAGAAACAGAACAGCAACATATTAGTGGTAATTTTGAATAGAGACATAGAGTAAACAATTATAGCAACGTCATAGCAATAATACACAACGCATGCAACTTGCCTTTATGTCGCCTGCACTCCCGCGAAGGAGGGTGTAGTTATGTATGAAATCGTTAAAGAACACAAATGTTTGTCTGGTTACTTTGTCCGCCAGCTACATCTCCGCTCACAACGCATATGCACTGTCCGAATGGTGCAAACCTGCAATACCACAATCCCGCCAAAGTAACAAATCATCAACGCTAATAATTGTGCAAAATACAGTAATTAGCAACCATGGTCATCCATTGTTTTCGATTACAGCCAAAAACAAGGCAGCCACTCGTGTAAGATGACAATTTATTCATCAGCAGGACAAGACATCTGACAAACACAATCTGAACAGCATCTAAGACAAAATTCTTTAAATATTTTTTCTAAATGAAAGTAAATAAATGCAGCGGTTTTCATAGGTTGGTTAAAGCAACTAATAATACAAGAGCAACTATACTTAATGGCGCTAAGCACTCGGATAAACATCGACACAGCGCAGAATCATGTCAAGATATACAGACGATGAGCAGACACGTTCAACGCAATCCACATTATCAAAATTCAGACAATTTGGGCTAAGAGCACCCAGATGGGCAGAATCTGAACATGTTGCACTTGGCATATTTTATTGCTACATCAGTGCTGCTAAAATTCGCTGTATAAATCTGCTTCTTGCGTGTCTGTTCTAAAGCTGCTAATATTGTGCTACTGTATTTCTCAGCCCCCCTCCTTCTGCCAGCCGACGCAGCTTATATCTTCCGCAATATAAGGCCCAAGCCAAAGGAATTACCTTGACCGACTCAGGTGTCATTCTCTGGATGTGCCAATATTGTTGTGAAAACTGCGCAATACGACTGCACAACTCTGTCCAAGGCTAGCTCTAGCACGTGACCAATCCAAAAGCATTGAGGGATGAGATTTGGCGCTGCACCAAAAGCGGTTCTAATCGCCGAACCTGCAGGGCTGTTGTTCGTCGTCTGCTCTTTCCAGCTTCCCATAAATCGGACTATGGAGCACGTGCACCAACAGCTTAACGCTATTATCCAGGATCTGCACTGGCATTGCTCACAGCCAGTGTTGGACCAGCCGTCTGATTGTGGAGATGATGCCGTCGCCGATATGTCCCGACACTCCGCAGCAGCGGCGCTCGCCGATCTGTACGCATTGCTTGGACGAGTACATGTGCAATCAGCAATGCGGCTGGTTGATCGCGGAGTCGCATGCCTGGTTGGCGGCGACCGGCTGCTGTTCCGGGTCGCTGCCAGTGTCTGTGGTGGCAGCAGTCTGTCTGCACAAGACGTCTGCTACTGCATGCTTCCAGGCCGCTTCTGCAGCCTGTGCACCCGCCAATCTGGCGCTGGGGTCGGTGGTGCCCCGTGTATCCACATTACGGCAGTGCTGGTAGCAGCTGCGCAGTCCAAGTGCTCCGTCGAGCAGCTGCCGCCCGCTGAGCTCGCTACTGCGCTCTTTAGCATCACGTGAGAAGATCGCCACGGATCATCAGATCAGAGCGCGAAAATTTTTGCACCATGTTGGTTGGGGTGGGGGGCGTGCGACGGGCACATTTGGTACGCTGCGAGCTGCAGTCAGCATATACAAGGCCCAGCGCCCAGCGAAAGGAGAATACTGCAGAACCATTGGGTTAATGCGCTCACAGCCTCTCAGCAAACGAGCAGCACCAACCACTGCCAAAGTTTTGGGCATCGGTCATGTCGCTTTTCTTTCTTACTCAGTCGCATCCTTGGCTTATTTAGTTACATACTACACTCTTCGCTAATAGATTTCGTTACCCTCCAGCCGAGGCCATCGAAATTCTACTCTAGTTGCTTCTATCGTCTACTTGCACAAACGAACTAGTGCTCAAAAAGGCTGAATCTGAATATGGCCGAGTAAGTATTGCGCTGACCTCTGGAGCATATCACGCCTTTGCTTTGGCAACCTCTTTTTTTTGCTATCGTCACAGTGTCCTCACTGGCTTGCCTATGCTGGACATCCACACTTCTAGAAGGATTGGGTGGCCCTTGTTATAGCTCTCCAAGGCGACCATGAACTAACCCACTGCTTATTTCAACTTTTCTTCTTTTTAACTCATGCATTAACACACCTGCCTATCTCAACCATTGCACCCGCACTGTAGCGCCGCTTTCAACGAGATTGACGAGAAGGAGATCACCTCTAACTATGACGAGGTAGTCGACAACTTTGACGACATGAACCTTGACGAGAGTCTGCTGCGTGGCATCTACGCCTACGGTTTTGAGCGCCCGTCTGCTATCCAGCAGCGCGCGATTATGCCAGTGTTGAAGGGCCACGACGTAATTGCACAGGCCCAGTCGGGAACCGGAAAGACGGCAACCTTTTCCATCTCCATTCTGCAGAAGGTTGACCCCAACCTGCCTCAGACGCAGGCGCTTATCCTCGCGCCAACCCGCGAGCTGGCCCAGCAGATCCAGAAGGTTGTGGCCTCGCTTGGAGACTTCCGCAAGGTCAATATCCACGCATGCATCGGCGGTACCCGCATTGCTGACGACGAGGCTGCGTTCAAGGCTGGCGCTCATATCGTTGTCGGCACTCCCGGTCGTGTCTTTGACATGATTGACCGCCGCATTCTCAACACCAGCGCCGTCAAGCTTTTTGCGCTGGATGAGGCTGACGAGATGCTCTCCACCGGTTTCAAGGAGAAGATTTACGACATCTTCCAGCTGCTGCCTCCTGAGGTTCAGGTTGTCCTGCTCAGTGCTACCATGCCCACCGAGGTACTGGAGGTCACAACCAAGTTTATGCGTGACCCCATTCGCATCCTGGTCAAGCGTGCGGAGCTGACCCTCGAGGGTATCAAGCAGTTCTACATTGATGTTGGCCGCGAGGACTTCAAGTTCGACACCCTTGCTGATATCTACGAGACGATTACTATTACGCAGGCGGTTATCTTCTGTAACACCCGCAGAAAGGTCGACTTTTTGACCGACAAGCTTCGCGAGCGCAGCTTCACCGTCTCGGCGATGCACGGTGAGATGGATCAGAACCAGCGCAACACCATCATGAAAGAGTTCCGCTCCGGCTCCTCGCGCATCCTCATCACCACCGATCTTTTGGCTCGCGGTATTGACGTGCAGCAGGTGTCGCTGGTTATCAACTACGACCTGCCTGCCAGCCGTGAGAACTACATTCACCGCATCGGCCGTGGTGGTCGCTTTGGCCGCAAGGGTGTTGCCATTAACTTTGTCACTGGGGATGACGTCGGTGCTCTGCGCGATATCGAGCAGTTCTACAACACTCAGATTGACGAGCTACCCAGTGACGTTGCTGGGCTTTTCTAAGCTTGAGACTGCTGGCAGTGTTGTCGCCCGACTCCTACCCACCTGCGCTCTGAGCCACGCGGAGACTGGTGAAAGGCAAGAGACTTGGCACTTTATATATAGTCTGTTTTACACATTTCTTTCTAGCTTTTTGGCCGACTGTCTATGGACAACGCTAGGCAAAATGGTAAATGAGCAGCGCCTGATGAATTTCTACTGCTTTGCAGACATTCGAT
>JANBQQ010000319.1:0-17136 GCA_027577275.1 Coemansia sp. RSA 988 | reverse complement strand
CAACTACACGCATTCGATTGTATGTAGAGATGATATATATATATATATATATATATATATATAAGTACATCGTCAAAATCAAGCAAAAAAGCGACCGTCTGCCCGTCCGTCCGTCCGTCCGCAACAATTGCAATGATGGGTTCTAATCAAGTGGTTGATGCTTTCCATTGGCCGCTTGCTACCCTCATTCCTTCTGATCAGTCAAAGAAATCCACCAAGCGCTGCAAGAAGAGCACTAAAAAGCCCAAGACAGGAACACAAATACATTTGGGGTGGTCACCACTGCCTTAAACTAGGAACTAGTACGCCAGCATATAGCCTTTATGATGTTGTTGAGATCCTGTACACAGGAATAAAATACATTTAAAAGTTAGCTGTGTTTGCGCTTCTTTGCAGCATGCGCGCGAGATCGTGTTAGTGGCCGATTAGACTGTTCAGCGACTGCCCGCGTAGTAGCTATACTTGCAGCTGGTTGATCACGATCTCTTGCTGAACTCGGTGCTCGTGTGCTTTTGACATTCTCTCGTAATCCGCCATCTATCTCGCGTTTGGCAGCCCGATGTTTGATTCGACGTGTCTGCTTTTGAGTTGCGCCAGTCACCAGGTGCTGATCAACAGGCTGGTTATCCACAGAATCAATCTCCATGGGTCGAAGCGCATCCTCGCATGAAGCCTTCGCTGCCGTTGCCTCGCAGACTGGTTCTGAATCTTCCAATAGCGCCTTCGAGAACAGGCTGCTGTCCATAAATCCCTTTACCTGCTCCGGCTGAACAGGCCTGTGCAAGTTCGGGTGCTCAATCAGATCATCTCCAATGTACTGATTGCCTTGCCAAAAAAGTGCTCGGTACATCGTGTCGAGAATATCCTTGATACCTTCCGAGCAGCTGAAAACACCAAAACGCTTGCAGTAGTTCTTGCCCGACACCAGACAGCCGACCCGAAGGATGGCCGTCTCCTCGTGTCCCAAGTGCCTGAACCCTAATGGCCGTTGTGCATTCTTGCTGTCTATTGAGTCGTTGACAGTGGCCAGCGCATATAAGGCAGTAAAGAACACTGACTCCAGGTCATGAAGCAGACTGCGCTTTGTACAGTTTCCGAGCACCTGAATGCTCATCGACGGGTGCGTCCCGGTAAGCGAGTCGTACCTCGTCTCCATGTAGGGATCTTGGTCCGAGTCGAACGACCACTTGCGTGCGATGGCATCAAGGTCTGGGATTACCTTGTCCACCCGCAGTCTCGCACATCCCCAATCAATAAGCTTGACCTGGCCAGCTCGGTTGATCGCGATATTTCCTGGGGAGATGTCTCGATGCAAAACCCCCACCGAATAGGCAATGGCAAGGCAGTTAGATATGCCTTTAACTGCATCCACCATCTTCGCGCCAAACATATCGTGGTCGAACCCTAAGGAATTACGACAGCGATTGGCATATTCCTCAAGTGTCTCGCCACAATCCTCCATGATGGCATACTCCAATCTGTAGCCAAATGAATCTGGTACGAGTATCCCGCTTGAGTATATTTGGGGGATCAGATTGCCACAGGCGCTGCCAATAACCTGGTATGCCGCTCCTTCTGGCAGCCGGTACGCTGGCGTCCAGGTGAGCTTGAGCACTGCATTTCTCTTGATGCCAGCATCATTAAACATACACCTGTACATGTAAGTTGCTCGACGAACTATACGTATTGGCCGTTCAATGCGCTTTCCCAACTTTGCTGCGCCATTCTCGGTTTCCGTAGCACGCTCCACTCGCCCGAGACCTGCTGCCGACCCAGAAATCAATCGAAGATAGCTGTAAGAATAGGGCATCCTGCAGATGTTGCCGAGATCTGCTGATGACAGCGTCAAATAGAACCAGATCATTCGAAGTGTTTCGCCAATAAATTGATGGTTGGAGTTGATTCCTCGTATACCAGTACAAATCGGACCAAGCAAGGCGACATAGACTCTGCTTCGAGTAAATATCATTAACGTCACCACTCCGCCATGAAGGAAGATGACAGGGACGTACGAGCGCGCAAACTGCATATGCCAAACATTAAGAACATAATCGCCTATCTGACCAAGAATGGTATCCGAAATGTTCTTAGGATCGCAGGTAGCCCATTTGGCTTCAAAGATAGCCTCCGCAGTTGAGAAGTCAACTAGCTCATCAACACCAAATAACCCGTCCGGCTGCTGCGATGTACCTGGTACCTTGGATTTCTGGAAATCGAATAACTCTAATACCGATTCCTGCGCGACATTTGGCCAACGGTCCTTCTGCTTATTTCGAAGATAATTCCAAAGAAATTGGAAGTAATCAGTCAGAGCGCTTTCGTTCGATAACCTGCTACAGCCGTCCTGAGAATAAAGCCCCGCAAAATCCTGCACACTGGCTTCCTCTAATGGATACTTTAGACCAGTTGCGGTTAGTTGTGGCGCAAGTCTAGCAACATCGTCAAACAGAGTCCTTGAACTTGCCTCAAACGTATCGTAGCGCTCGACAAGCCCTAAGTCTTCATTGAGGGCTTCGAGCGACACATACTCAACGCGCTCTGCAAGATCCCCAGCTATTCTATTTCGCCGTGGTAGTCTATCTGGATCCTTCACAGATGCCTCTTTGTCTACTACGTTTACGATACGGCGGCAATGTGCAGGTGTAGAGTCGTATAGGCTAAGGTTCGATGCTTTTCCGGTGTCGGAGTTGGCGTTAGGAACCGGTTGGACATTTTCCGGTCCAGAAATTATAGAACCAGCATAAGCAAGGACACGCTCATACTGCTCATTGTTAAGTGCAGAAGTAATATCACCAAGTCTGACGTCCACCTTGGTGTTGACGATATTTGTCTGTTGATGTTCGACAACTAGCTCTCTGACAGAAGTGGTCTGTTGAACCCGCTTGGTTGGGGTGTCGTGTTGGCCGTAGAGAGGCATGTTTTAATGAGAATTGGTGAATGTTGGAATGGTTAAATGGAGTAAAGAGCATAGGCAAGCTATCAGACTGTCTGAAAGCGATTGTTTATTTTAAAATCCCCCAAACACAATTGTTTACTCTTCCGGTGATCTGCTGAATGGCTAGTCCCAATGAAATTTAAGATCTAGATTATCAAATCAACATGTCAGAAAACAAGGCACAGCACTCTTGGATTTTGGTCACGGTTGAGTCGATCAAAGCCAGTTGCTGGATCTCCAGCTCAACAGTGTCTTGGCGTAAAACATTTAGTCTATAGCACACCTCTTCTATTTTCAAAATATTCTTTATTTTCGCTGGTAGATGCTCCTTGGTCGTTGAAATTGAACCATCAAATATCGAAACTGCATTTCTCCTCGAGCCGCTGGAGAAAGGGATTCGCGTGGATGACCGCGGAATCTACGACTATCGCGCAGTTAAAATAACATGCGGGCCGACATATGGATTAGTAGAAGTGCAGCTTGGCCAGACACGTATTATAGCCCGCGTTTCGTGTGAGGCGATACGGCCGTTTCCCGATCGGCCGACCGAGGGTATAGTTCAGTTCAACGCTGAGCTATCAAGCATGGAAGCGCCAGGATTTGACAGCGGGGGAAGTCTTCGCCACAGGAAGTTGCCATAACGCGCATGCTTGAGCGGGTTATCCGCCAGAGCCACGCAATAGACACAGAGGCACTGTGCATTATTGCTGGTGAAAAGGTCTGGGGTGTACGTATCGACATCCATTTTCTTGATCATGGAGGAAATCTGGTCGACGCAGCATCAATTCCAGCCATTGCTGCGCTGAAGCATTTGAGACGTCCAGATGTTACCATTGATGGCGAGATGGCCGTTATCCATGATATCAAAGAACGTAACCCTGTACCGCTTAGCATCCACCATACGCCGATATGCATTACCTTTGGACTTTTTGGGCCAAGAGGTCTTGCGGTTGTTGACACAAATCTACTCGAGGAGCAGACACAAGTTTCAAGCTTTACTATCACACTCAACTCACATCGCGAGATCTGTGCGTTAAACAAAGCCGGGGGCATTCCGCTAGAGCCCAAGCAGATTCAACGGTGTATACAAATTGCGCTCGCCAAAGTCGATGAGATTGATGAAAAGATCCAGGATGCATTGAATGCGAATTAGACTTTAAACCATTAGCTGTAAAAACATATTGGCCTAGCTTTGGCTATGGCAACTGCTTATAAGGTTATGTCACTTTAATATTATATTTTGCAAAGTTATTAACGTTAGCGGTTGGTTATTTTGGCGGGATTTGCTATTGAGGGTTTGTGCCATTCAGACAGTGCGTTTGCGTTGTGGGCGGGACGTTGTTTGCGCATAAATGGAGGCCGTTGGTGGCATGGTTTGCTTTGGTGTTGTTGTTGGTGGTAGGGTATGAAACAGCCAATAGCAATTATCCCTGTTCTGCGATATAGGTAGCAATCGCAGTCAACAGCACTGGCACTGAAAGCCAAGGAGCATTAACATTTGTAGATCTGGCTTTTATTTATTTTACTTGGCAGGCAATATTCTTTAACGAGACCACACACTACTCTCGTCTCAAAACTCGGTCAGTAAAAAATATATTACAGGACTTTCGTGTGGTAAGGTTTTTAAGGGGGGGGGTTTTAGAAGTTATCTTTCATTAAAAACAACAGAAAAGGCTGTTGCTCGCAAGCACAATCATATTTATAATGTGCCACTTGTTCCTTGTAAACGAATATGCACATGTTATATGCAATACCAGCTACTCGGCTACGCTTTCATGGCATCAGGCCAATGCTGTTTTTCTGCTGGCGTTCGCGTCCATGAAGCATATTTAAGTGCATACTAACTTTATAGTTTAAAGGGAGGCTCTTTAGTTCCGCTCCTCTCATCTGTCGACAATAATAACACACCCAAACGCATTTTTATTCTCTAATAGTCACCAAGTTAAGATGATGCTTGGAACAACACCATCGATCCAAGCACTTCTGAGCAGTCTGCCGATTCAAGCTCTTCCGAGAAGAAGCTGGTCATCAGGAAGATGGTTATCTGCCATGGTCTTCTCTACTGTACGAACGAGGAATACTTCGAGCCCAAAGTACATCGTGACTCTGCTATTGCTTCTGCTGCCAATCCATATCCCGATCCGCATCCCAATCTCAGACATTGGAATCGCGATACTGATGCTGTTATAAACTTTTGACCCAGTCTATTAAGTCTACGTGTGGGCAACATAGTTCCGGAGTGTTTCCAGTGTGAGAATACTACTCTTGCTGATTAGTCGAAGAAGAACATAAAGCATCACAAATAGAGCACCAAGAAGCCCAAGACAAAAGCACAACAACACTCGAGTTAGCCATCACTGCCCTAAACCCGAAACAAGTACGCCAACATAAAGTCTTTAGGATTTTGTTACTTGCAACACTAGCGAAGAAAGGAAAAAAAAGCTACTTTTGCGTACTGCTCTCCGCAATCAACGAGACCGTTCGAGTTTTAGATAAGGTACATGCTGAGCGTGTCCCTCTTCTGATCAAGGGCTATGGATGTGAAGAATAAAACGATATTACGTACTTTGCCAGACGCAGATCGGTTATTGACCAACGTGTAGTAGATGAGACTCCAAACAAGAAGGTTTTGTATCACATCTCGGTTAGGCTGCACGTATCTCAATTGAACAGTCGCCCATACCCGACGATTTCATAAGACTGGCAATATGGCGGTGCAAGACATTGCCATTAGCGCAGCATTCTGAATCAACTGATACTCGCAACGCAACGCTATAACAACCATGGGCAGTCCCCCACATACGATAGCTCTCGCAACCAACAACACCGGGGAGACGAGATATTCGCTGAATTGTTCGTTGGACATCATCTGCAACTTCTATAGGCGCTGCATGAAGTAGCAATCGACCCAGTCGCATACAGGTCGGTAGACTGACAAATGCCATGATTGCAGCCACAAGAATGCACGATGCAGGCTCAATAACCGTCTCCTCAGCATTTGAAGAAAGAACCAACATAACCAGCATCCACAAGCCAGCAAACAGCGAGCATACGTTAAGTGGATTAAGTACAATGTTCTGCATCCCGGTAACAAGTTGTTTTTGGCGCGAGCGTACCTCCCACATTGCATGGTGGTTAGCAAAACGTGTTGCAGAGTAGCCTGTGATGAGCATTGCAGCCAGGACGCATACAAATCCAAGTGCTGGATTGTGATTATGACCCTGTGAACGAAACGCATAGGTCTCAAACTCAATTGTTGTCGAGTGTTCGTGGCCGCTGATAATCAAATGTTCAGCTCCTTCTTTCAGTGCCTGCACGCCGCGATACAACAGCGTAATGTTATTCGTAAACTCCAACAACGTTGGTAGAATCTGTAGCCCAAATGGATACTCTGCCGATGGATGTCGGTTGCTTGAATACTCCAGTATCCGCGGAACTAAGGCAATAAACAACGAGATCGCATCATAAATTACTACAAACGCATAGCACATGAGCGCCAGACTTTCAATGTATATACCGGCTGCCCAAACCACAACTCCAAGACACAGATGAAGCACCGATACGTAGAGCTGTGCTCCCAGGAACTGGTGATCACTGAATACTACGCGCCATAGTCGCCACCAGCTGACCCTGGCGCGACTAACAGCAGAAGGTGGTTTTGATGCATGACCATACGCATCATGAAACACTCGCGACGAACTGCGACAGTTTGCCAGCGGCGGTATCCCGTCACAACAATCGTGGCTGTCGTGGTCTATCTCATGTGTATGCTTTTCGCTTGCGTACTGTCCTCCAGTACAGACCTCAGTCATCCCGGCTTTTTTATATTCAGTATTTGTTGTCTGCGGCCGTGTATTCTACGTCATAGTGCGCTGCAGAGAAATGAGCAGCTATGAACCCCTTTTACTCCGCCAAATGAAGCTAATGCAAATATATAGTTGTGCGATCGTGAAGCGGAACAGAGAGAGTACGTGTTCTGACTTGAGAATTTCAGCCAGTCTGTAGAGAAAGAAGGGATGAGCGGATATGCTCTGCCTGGGGATTCACTTGTTTTTAAGGATTCAAAGCAAGGAACTATCTGCTGAACTGTGAGAAAGTAAACTATTAAACAGTCAGAGGGAGGCCAGTCTCACTGATCGACTGGCCGCTAGATCTGATCGCAGAATCTGGCGTTTGGCTGTTTTGCCAAGCTTCTGTAAACTGAAGGGAGAGTTGTTGGCGTTCTTCCACTCCACAGTTGCTTTCTATATCCCCCCCCCACGCTTCAAGCCTTCTTGTTCGTTTTGCCTATTGGAAAAGTGCTAGCAGCCATGAAACAAACAGCAGCTACCATAATCAGACGCGCTCTAGTGCTGGCGCTGGACTTTGATCAGACGTTGACAACAACAGATACACTCCATTTGGTGGCATCTACCGCCAGACAAAAGCACCCAGAACGTCTTAACTTTCAATGGTTTGCCGATAAGTATATGGAAGATTTTAACGTGTTTAAAACTAAATGGGAGCCAGTAATCACTAAGCATGCCAATGAACAAACAGTAACCGCAGCGCTGCTGAACCAATATTTGGAAGCACAACGTGCAGTTGAAGAGGCGTCACTAGCTCGCATCAGTAAGTATGCGATCCTCGCTGGTACTTCGCGTCAAGAGTTTGCAGATGGCGGCCGTAGCGTGAAACTCCAGCCGGGCGCAGCCACGGTCATTAACTATTTTCTATGCACTCCAGGCTGTCACGTATGTATCGTGTCGGTCAATTGGTCGGAGGACTTTATCCGCGGTGCGCTCGAGGCAAATGGCGTACAGGTCAGCAAAGGGCTACCGATCTACTGCAACAACCCCGAGTTCGATCGAACGACAGGCTTAAGCACAGGTATAATTCACCCGCGGCTCGTTGCAGCAAGTGACAAGACAAATATCATTGCCAAAGTCAGGATGGAAACTGCACAGCAGCACAAAGCAGAGCCAATTGTTGTTTATATTGGTGACTCGCTTACTGATTTGCCAGCGCTACTGATGGCCGATGTGGGGTTACTTGTTGGTCAAAGCAGCAGCGTTTCCAAATGGTGCGAATTGCTTGACATCGGGTTTGGCACACCTCTGCCCGTCAAAGGAAACAAGGTGCTACATCATCTACCACACTGGAGTAAAGCACCACATATCATTGATCAGCTTGCAAGCAACTCCAAGCTCAAAACAATACACACACCTTAATAGATTAATAGAGAACCGACAGAAAGGAATGACATAAAGTACTGGTACAGAGCTTGGCTTGGAAAGCGATAAAGAAATTTCAATCCATAGGCTCGGGAGCTGGGGGTGGAACCGAGGCAGATTCAGTATTTGTAGCCTCTGTCCTATCTCTCTCTTGCGGTTGTTGCTGAGAAGTAGACGCACCCGCTGGCGAAGATGGGAATGAGCCAGGCAAATCTGAGTGCGCATGCGGAGCAGTCGGTGTACTCTCAGCCTTGCCATCAATTCTGGTTCTGCAGATGGGACATGTGCCGTTCATCTTGAGCCAATGATCGATGCATTCTATATGGTAAAAGTGCTTGCAGGGCAGCGTCATCACCTCCTCATCGGGTTTGTAGTCATCCATGCAAATACCGCATTCCGTCTTTGCCGCCACTTCTTCTGGGCTTATTTTCCGGCGGGGTAGCTGATGGATGGACTCTTCTGATGCCGGTGGCGGAGCGTGCACGCCCTGGTGCTGCTCCATGATCTGCGTGATAATGTCATCAAATGAGTTCTGCCCCCAAACGTAGTCGCCAAAATTGCCCATGGGAACTCCAAATGCGTTTCCTGCGGCGCCATCGCCACGCGAAGCGCCGCCCAGCGCGCCCAGCAGCGACGAGATAAAGTTACCTATCGAAATCGGTGCGTTCTCGTTGGGATCAATGAACATTGGCGGATGGTCATGCTCACGACCCTGCCCCTCTTGTGGTGCATTATCGCCTCCGGCAGTACGTGCTTCTTCTGGGAAAAGGTTACCTACTGAGACAGATATCTGCGCGCCATCGACGTTTGATGTCCATGTCTGCATCCCAGGAATTCGTCGGTCGTGTTGGCCAGCTTCAGAGTCGGCAGTGCCACCACCTGTCTGTTGGTCTCCTTGGCCATCGTTAGCACCACGGCTTTCTCTATAAAAGTTGAATCCAGGAATGCCGCCTGGCATATTAAGCGGAACGCCGCCACTATTGCCACCCTCTGTATCGACATTGGCGCTTTGTGTGCTACTGTTCGGCTGTGGTTGCCGTGTAAACCCAGCACCCTGACGACTCGTAGTGTCGGGTCCGACTGGAATAGAACCTGGATCTACTTGCTGGCCGGTTAGATTGGTTAAAAGATCCTGGAGCATAGTCCGTAACTCCTGGTTGTAGTTTCCGGCGCCGCCAAACTCGTTCTCCATTTCATCTTCCTCATGAAATTCGCCATCCACGCCAGCTAAAAAGTCACGAGGGTGGTTCTCAGCTTCAATCTACACACAAGTGATCAAATCCATGGCAAAGTAGAAGGTTTTATTAGTAAGGGTGTTGGTAAGAGTGCTTGATGAGGAATGCCAGCAAAAGGGGCTGTGTTAATGCAGAATGCAGCCGCCTGATATAAGCGTGAAAGAAATAGCCATTTGAGAATAAGGAAATAGTGCCTTAGAAGCCAATATTGAATTGACAAACAAGTTTGTCTGCTTGCTTACGCAATTAGCAGAGTCAGAGTGGGTGGGAGCTATGTGGAAAGTCCAGCATATTGCAATAGAACCTCGCAGCTCCTTTTTCCCTAGATAAGAATATTCGAGACGGAAACTCACCTCTTCAACGAAATCGCCATGGCAGCGAGGACAGATTGGGTTCGGAACCATCATTGGCGAGATTTCCCGCTGGCACTGGTGACACCAGTAACTAGAAGTATGTTGAGAGTTTTGCTCCTGCGCATTGTTTTCTTCTACGAGCTGATTAGGCAGGCCAGCGCCTTGGTCACTGGACATTGCACGTCAATATTCTGCCGAAAAGTGGTAAAAAAATAAGAAGGAAACAGAAAGAACAGGATAAAAGATGGGCATATAATGCTATTAGAAGGCTGTGGAAGGTACCTCCCATTTCTCAACAAATCGATGACGAGCCAAGTGTGGTGACTTATAGATCAAATCAAGGTGTTGACCAATCAATCCATTTCTTTGCGACTCCGCGCTCTTTGTGGAAGCGAGTGATCATCGGTTTGTTTTTTTTTAAACTCTTGTTTACTTTTTCTTCCAGCGTCGCTGCCTAGCTGGTTTCGACAGAGGGTGGCACTTTTAAGCTATACGACATGATAAAAGAGCACGGCAAGACAAACAGTTAGATGTGAAAAATGGCGTGGTTTGATGCTGGTGACAAAGCATCACAGTATCTACTGCACAGGCAAAAACCAACGTGGGCTAGAAAGGAGAACGGGGATTCAAACGCACACACACACTTTTTCGGGTTTCGTCTTCACGAGCAGCATTGTTGCATGCGGCTTAAGTCCCTTTCCTGCTCCCCAGACTCTTTTATTTTCTATACACCTACGATTGTTTACTTTTTCTACTCGCATATCGGTTATTCAGTTTCCCTTCAAAGTGACAGACAGGTTTTGCTGGAGCAAGGCGCCAAAATTATATCCTTTTTTCCGTAAGCGGCGTCAGGCGAATAAAAAGGAGAAAATATTAAGAGTGGGCTTATGCACTGTCTAAAAGACATTGATTGATAGTTGAGCATTGATATCAGTCGTCTGCTAAAAGAAAAAAGACCCATTGTACGTCTCCTCAGACAAAGACTAAAATTGTACATAAGCAGACACGAAACAGAGACACTCATTTTTTTTGTTTCTTCTAGATTGTTGGTTGTTTGCTTGACGCTTTTCTGTACGTATATCCCGTTGTCATGTGGGACGAGGAGTTTGGCAAACGGGTGTGGGCGGCAGCTTCTCAGCAGAAGAAAAAAGGTGGCACAAGCGAGTCTACTAGTCATAGTCGAAGGAACAGCGATTCAAATGGACGCAGCAGCAGTAGGGCCGGGCGGAGAAGAACAATGAGACGTGCGGGGCAGTCCGGTCGGACAGGAGCAGTAGCACGATCAGGTGCAGTCACCGCTGATGAAGCACAAACGTCAGGCGCACGGCGGAGTACGCGGAGGAACGACCATCGGCCGCCAGTGCCACCCAAGGCCCGCCAGACGCAACAGATAGACACACATCGCAAGCCACAAGTAGGTGGTAACGGCGGACAGCGGCATCGTAGAAGCTACAGCAGCGAAAACGATGGCGAGTCGCCAACGCTACGCGTGACAGACACAAATGTAGTGGGCGTAGTGACCCGGTCAATGGCACGGCGGATGAAAGCGCAAGCACCACGGCGGACATCAACTGGCTCCGGATCAGGCTCAGGCTCGGAAGCAACCGTAGCGACGGATACAGGGCGACAGACACGAAGGACATCAGGGTCAGAAGTTCCATCAGATAGTGGCACGGGTGCGCAGAGCGCAGCAGAAGGTGAATACCGCCGTGTGCGAAGGTCGCCGCAATTTCATTATGATCGATTTATCCCAGCGCGGTCGCCTGAGCTGAGCAGCGAACTACGGCGACTGGACGCAGTGCCCCGGGCATCATCTCCGACATTTGCGCAGGTCGAGCACAAGGCGCAAGTTGAAGAAGCAAACCGCACATATGCTGCGCTGCTGCGCGCCGAGCTTCTTAACGATCGCGTTCCAGCAGATGATCTGCATCCGGTGCGGCGTGCAGGTAGCCCCATAGGACGCGCGACATACGCGGCTTCTCCAACGCAGCTGCCCTCACTGGTGCCGTGGAGCGGTGGGGCAGGCAGCAGCAGCAGCCGGCCAACGACGCCGCCAAGCAGTCCCGGTCGAGCACCGATGTTTGCATACCGGTCTCCGCGCAAAGCAGCAGGCGCTGCACCAGCACGCAACCTGTTTGGCCGCGCATCACCAGTGCATGAGGTATATCAGAGCGGGGCGGTGGGCGCGCATGGGCGACATATGCTAGGGACGCGAAAAATGCCGCGGCCCATTGCACGCGACCCAGTCAAAGTGCTTGATGCACCAGGAATCCGCGACGACTATTATCTCAACCTGCTGGACTGGTCGTCTTCAAACCGTGTTGCTGTAGGATTAGACCGCGAGGTATATGTGTGGGATGCCCAGACCAGCGACACCAACCTACTGTGTGGCGTAGGTGATGACGACTGGGTGACTTCAGTAGGATGGGCGGATGATGGCCGACATTTGGCGGTGGGACTGAACTCTGGCGCCGTGCAGCTGTGGGACTCTGCGCGCGGACGACGCGTGCGCGAATTTGCCGCACATACGCGACGTGTCGGTGCGCTCAGCTGGAATGGCCCGGTAGTAAGCACTGGCGGGCGCGACAAGCGCATTTACAGTTTTGACTCGCGCATGCGCGCGGGTGCAGTGGTTTCGACGTACTACGGACATGCGCAGGAAGTCTGTGGACTGCGCTGGAGCCCCGATCGCACGCAGCTGGCCAGTGGCGGCAACGACAACATGCTGCTGGTATGGGACACACGCTTTACACCACTGGACGCACGCATGGCTCCGCCGCTGCCAGCCATGGCTGCGGGTGCACGAGCTTTCCGCCGTCCACTGTTCCGCCTGTCGCAGCACTCGGCGGCCGTCAAGGCGTTGGCGTGGTCGCCCACGCAGCGTGGGTTGCTTGCCAGCGGCGGCGGCACCGACGACCGCTGCATTCGTCTGTGGTGCACGCTCACTGGCCGCCACATCTCTGCTCACGACACGCGCTCGCAGGTGTGCAATCTTACTTGGGCTCCCGACGGCACCGAACTTGTTAGCACACACGGCTTCTCTGAGAACCACGTGGCCGTCTGGCGCTATCCTGACATGCGTCTAGCATACACGCTGTCTGGCCACTCGCGTCGCGTGCTGTATCTCGCACAAAGCCCTGATGGTCGCACCATTGCCACTGCTGCTGCTGACGAGACAATTCGCTTCTGGGATGTCTTTCCCCGCGCTGCTGCCCCTGCATCGGTCGCCCTCCCTGCGCCTTCCACTGTACCATCCGCCGATCACGGCGTGCTATTGGACGATTTAGCCCATGTGCGCTAGTTTTTTTCTTTTACACAACTCTCTTCCGTTCTCCTCGAATTCAAAGTCTATTGTAGAATTTGTCAATTACTTTTCTATTTTTTTCTCTTATATATTTTCAATGGCCCGAAAAGGTAAGAGCTGCGCAGCGCACACACACTCAACGCTCTATCCTCCCCGTCTGCTGTCGCTCATTCATGACAATTTCTTGTTTCTAACGTTGCCATTGTAGGGAAAAGGGGCCAATTCCTCACTCGGGTAAGTCTCGCTTGCGCTACGTGCCGTGAACCCCCCCGTTCTCAGGTCCTACAGCGACTGCCAAGAATCTGCCGTAATACTCACCACATATACGTGTCTTGACCATGTAGAACCAAGGCGTACGCTTATATGGCCTTGACGACTTTTCGCGCCTCAACCGGGTCTTGAAGAAGAGCGGGCTCTACTGCAAGGACATGGCAGGCGACGGCAACTGCCTGTTTCGGTAAGCATAAACCATACTACAATTTATTGAAGCATATTGCTTACGCCCTGCCTCTTCTCTTTGCACTACTAAATACATAGTCTTTTCTTCTTCTTCTTCTACGCTGACTTGCTTTTAGCGCACTGGCTGACCAGGTTGACGGCTCTCCCGAGATGCACCTTCGGCATCGCGAGGCTGTGTGTGACTACATGCAGCGTCATCCTGACGAGTTTTCTCCTTTTGTTGAAGATGAAACTTGTTCCTTTGACCAATACGTTTTCAATATGCGTCGTCCAGGTGTCTATGGTGGAAATCTGGAGCTCGTTGCTTTTGCTCGTAACTACCGTGTTGATATCAACGTTTATCAACTTGGCGGCACAGTATTTGTTATCAGTGGCGCACCACCCAACAATCCCTCTGATCCGGCACGAAGTATGCCTACCGTTCACATAGCCTACCACTCATACGAGCACTATTCTTCGGTGCGCAACAAGAATGGGCCCCACTGCGGGTTGCCTGGTGTAAAAGCACGTTCTGTCGAATCCAGGTTTAGGTTGATCAATGCTCCTACGGACAGGCCAGTTATTGTTGGCTTGTCCGATCCATTTGATTTCGCAGATGACCAGATGGTTGCGGGTAACTCAATGACTGCTTTTTCTGACCCCCCACATCGCCCACGTTCTTCGCTGTCCTCACCCAGCTCACTCTGTATTATAGCATAAGTGCTAGATGCTGTGCTTTCTCAGTATGTCCATTTTTCTCTCTCCTTCCATGTCCTTATATCCTCTGTACATTGCGATATCTTAGCTAATTGAATTGTGCTGGAAAGGTACTGTGTGTATTTATTGCATATCTGTAATTGTTAACTGCTCTCTGCTATAGCCTGCTTTGACTGAGGTCTCAGACGATTCCGGTGACGATGAGCCCGACTGCCGCCTAGATGCGTCTGCAGGACCCACCTCGAAGGAAAAGATTATAATGAGCTCTACTGGCGTTGAAAATCTAGCGCTTGTCCGAAATCTGCTGCGTCACCACGCCCAAGACGAGGATCAAGTCATTGAACTACTGATTCAGTGGATGTCCAATGATAATGCCACCGTTGATCAGTGGTGGGCGGAAGATGGCCCGGTCGATTATGACGGATCTGTGGTTCCAGACCTATCTGCTGACGCTGATATCACAGTTCCCGAAGCTTCTACAGAGCCTGTGATAGAGGATTCCGTGGATGTCGAGAAAGAAAATTCCATCAGAAAAGAGCAAGTGGTGGCAGAGGAAGGGATGCTGGAGTGGAGTGATGAAGATGTCAAGGAGCTTGATGAAGCGATTGACGAAGGGCCCAGGAGCGTTGCTGACAATATTGCCGAGGACATCTCAAAGTCTGCTAATCCACGGTCAAAGCACCACCTCAAAGGAGCAACACGACTAAAAAAGGCCCAAACTAAAAAGCAGCGCAAAGAGGCTGCAAAACTCAAGAAGAGACAGGCTGCTAGAGCAACTGCTGCTGGTGACAATACAGACTCTACTTCTGCATCTGTCGATCATAACCTTTCGAAACAAATGACCCGCATCTACATATAACATGCATGTCATATTATTTATTTTTTGCATGTTTCTTCTGTGCTGGAAAGTAGCTAGCTCAATAAAAACGAAATAAAATACAAATCTGGCCTATTACAGACGACTATTTGATTAAAGTCTGTACGCTAGAAACCGGGCTGGGCCTGCAATTAAACCGGCGAAATGAAAAAAAAAATGACAACCCACTGAAACTTAGAGAATACAACATTGGTGGCCAGAATATTTACTAAAAAAAAGAAAACTAATTGATTAGGGTGGGCAGGCGGGGTGGGAGCTGTTGTCGGCCAGAGAGGCTGGTCTCGGGCGAGGAAATGGAAGAAGGGGAGGAGGGAAAACAATGAAAAGCCGAAGGCAGGCCCGCGCCGATGGGAGGATGATTTGGGAATCCTTGCCAAGGTGGCTGTTGAAGGAGGAAATGCGCCAGTGAAAGGAGGAGGAATATTTGCTGGTGATCATGGTTGTTCCGAGCACCCTGATGCAGTGGGCAGGGCGGAATAGTGTGGCTGTGGCCTACTGAAAGTATATGGAAAATTTGGGGGTGGCGTTGCGGGATCGGATCCGTAAAATAGATCATCGCATTTGTTCATACCCCGCACTTAAATAGGGTTTCAATTTATTGAATGGTTACAAACGGACTAAGCACCACATGCTTTTACGAAGATGCATACCCCCTCCAGACATTCAATAGGATTTTCGCTGCTGAAAAGCACATTTAGGAATGCACTTTTGGAGAAACCGACGCGTACTCCAGTTCATATGGATTGCAAATAATCAGCATGCTTTCCGTTTTCCGCTGTGAGGACAGTCCCACTTTCCTCCACACGACATTATTCACGCTGCTATTCTTTGCAAAGCGAATATGCCAAAGGAAAGGGAGAAGAGAGGGCGACCGCAAGCGCTCTCGGTTATTTCTGTTCTCCAAAAGGGAAGAGCACATGAAGACGAAGTTTCAAAAAGGCCATATGCCAGGAATGTTCCATCGACGGTGCATAAACTGCGCCAGAAGTTGTATGTTCCGAAGGAAACAATGGCAAACATTCCCCCTTGGGCTACCTCATGTCTGAAGTGTTGAACGCCACACATATCGAGCAGATCATCTGGAATCCGGCAGCTTCGTCCATAGTATGAAAAATGCTTGTAAATCCTTGCTAGCAGAACAATATATGAAAAATGCGCTTGCCAAAAAAGGAAGACGCAATGAAACGGGGATCCGCGTATACCTACGTGCCCCTCTAAACATTGCAAAGATGTACTTGGGATGCCAGGTAACCGGCGGGTCGCAAAACGTATAAGAAGGTAGGCACACGTCTGGCGTCCTTTGCTTGCAAGAAAAGTTCTATCATACTCTTAACATCACCAACTTTAGCATTCTTTTCAAAGATGAACCTTATCTTCCTCCTGCTTGTCTTTCTGATGTTGATCGCCATTTCCCCTGTTGATGCGATAAATGCTGTCGAAGGTACGGCATGTGTGCTAACTGTAGCTTCTTTTGGCATCATCGCCTACTCTCATGCGAACATGGACAGCATTCCTCTTAAGAGGAGATACAAGCGCACTGTTAAACGCCGTCCTACTTCTACCGCCTATCTTGAGATTCCTATATTTTTCCCGCCCAGAAATTCCTATCTGAAGGGCACTGCCAAATCTTGCTCAAATGAGGCTATTCTTCTTCTTATTCTTATTGGCGCCATGAGGGCAAAAATGCCTAGGACTCGCACTCTTCCTCGCGTCTCCGACGATGGGGATGGCATTGTTCAGATGGACGGCCGCGTCGGCTGCAATAGCGCCAATGTTTATGCAAGCGGCAGCGACGGCGATAAAGCCCGCGCCTGCAATAATATTCGCGGCAGCGGCGATATCAGTGCTGGCGCGAGCAATGATGCTCGTGGCAGCGACGGCGGCAGTGCTAGCGTGAGCGATGATGCTCGTGGCAGCGACGGCGGCAGTGCTAGCGTGAGCGATGATGCTCGTGGCAGCGACGGCGGCAGAGTACGCGCCAGCGATATTATTCGCGGCAGCGACGACGCCAATGTCAGCGGCACTGCTAGAGCCAGGGGCACCGCTAATGCCCGGGATGCTGCT
>JANBQQ010000318.1:0-17189 GCA_027577275.1 Coemansia sp. RSA 988 | reverse complement strand
TTTTTTGACTCCTAACTTTTTTTTTTTGTGAAACAGGCACGAATAAGCCCAGTGCCTGTCAACGGAAAGCAGGGGCTTTTTTGGAGTATACGAGCATTTGCATTCAAAAATGTACAATACCCACTTTTCAGGTGTTGACCATAACTTTTTTTTATCCAGAGACGTGTACAAATATTTTTATAGCAACAGATACTTCTGAGTTTATTTGTTACTGCAAATTTAACTTATCCCAAATAAATACTTCTTCGTATATTGATACAGACACCAACCACAAATAACAAACGGATGGAAGCATTATTTGACAAACTCGACGAGAACGTGGAGACAGCAATACGGACACTTTTTCCGCCAGCAGTAAAAGATTCAGCAACCAAAGATGCACAGCAGCGAGCACAGGACTTTTGTAATCAGGTTACCACAGTCCATAGACAGTTGACTGAACTCAAGGGCAAAGTTGATGAAAGTTCTGATACTGCCAGTTCACCCAAGGACATATTAGAGAAGGAAATATCGGAACTACGTCAGGATATTCAACTTAAAGAAGAGGCTTTGGCCAAGTATCACAAAATTTTGAATGATCATATTGACCGACTGAAGAAGATTGACCAAGAAAACCGCGACCTTATTGAAGGGATGTAAGCCCAAAGCTACAGAAAATGCAAACAATATTCCTTTCACTTGCGTTATTTTCTGCCATTTTGATTGAATCTTTTATTGTTGAAAAATTGTGTAGAAAAAGCTGTGTATCTTTAATAACCCTTTATTTGCTACTCTATAGTATGTTCGCCAAAGTATTTGAAAACGTATAAGATATTGTGTTCCTCCAAGTACTCCCTTATTTGAACCTTCAGTCGCTCGCCGTCATCGTTCTTGCAAAATAAAACAGAAAATGCGCGATATGCAGGAAGCAAACCTAAAAATGCGACCTTTTTAGTAAGATGTCCTTTGCCAAGGTTTTTGTCAATGGCAATGAGCAGATCCAGACTGGCCTGAATATGAGCCCAAGTACCACGTTCCAAATGACGGCCAATGAGACGAGCAGCACTAACAAGTAGCTCTGGTTTCATAAAAATATCTTTGCTACTAATAGCTTCTCTGATCCAAAGCTCCCAATGACTGGCGCGCTTGGGTAAACCAGCGTTGATATACGCACAGATTAACGACATAACCATGTGGTACTCCCAGTCACGTAAGAAGCGTTTGTTTGATCGAGACCCAGGCGCTGCTGCTGAAACCTTTGCTTTCTCTAACGCATCTGCAACAGACATGCCATCTTTTGGCAAGAACATGTTTGGTGTGCTGCTCTCGCTTCGCCCAGAATTAGCAGCATTCCACTTCTCCACTAGTGCAACTGTTGCGCGGCCTTGGTAGTTTTCAATCTGCAGCCACACGTCAAATACATGCTCGGCTGCGGCTGCGGATTCACGCTGATCAGCCATGTAGTTTATGATTTCCACAAACGAGGACTCGCCAATTTGAGAGGACTTTCCTTTATAGTTAAGGTTTCGGAAAGCACTCAGGCCTGTCGACGTTTGCCCGCTACGGATGCAAGCGCGCATATACAGCTCCTGTACTCTAGGTGATATTGCGTATTTATTCCGCGTCTCCAGGATAGTAACGATATCCTTGGCTACCGATTCGTTCCGTGAGCGGACGCAGCAGTACAGAAATGCAACCGCCATACGTTCTGTAAGCGATACTGGCGAGGATTGTGTATGCATCCGCGAGCGATAAGCGGAAATAGCTAAATCTGCGCCTGCTCGGAACGTCGATAGCACTGAGGCCATGCGCAAGTAGAAAACAGAATCGCGCGAATTGACCATACCAAGCGACCCATGGCTGATTCGGATTTGCGGGAAACTGAGAGCCTGATCCGAGATTTTCAACGCCAGATTGGACTTGCCTTGCATGACAGCAAGCAGAATCCACAGTGGAAAGAGTCGATGGTCCGACCGAGGAGAACGCCAGACAGCCTCGGCGCTTTTCATTAGCTCGGCAACGAATTTATGGTTTCCAGCACGTCCCGTATTAGATAGAAACTCATCGGCGAGCATAAATGGCGAGTTCTCCTTAAAGTTCCCAGTGTTTGATTTGGACATAACAATCCTTGGAAGTGCAATCAGAAAAGCGGGCTCTAGATCAGCTGTGGAGAGTTTAAAGCCTGGGATATATTTCTGAGCGTGGTTTAGTTCCACCCGGAGAATGTCGATTTGCTTTATCCTGTCTCTGTCTTGCATAAACACAAGCGCCCAGAGGAAATGGCGCAATAATGACGATGCGTATTCTCCTCCACTCAACATGACATCCTGAGGGCCGCCAATAGTAGCGTGTGACTTTATACTGCGTGTCAATTCGTTCTGAAGACTGTGTAGACGCTTGGCCAAATCGGCCAACGTCAGATCAAAGCTCTTAAGCGCGCCATTGTGCGCCATAATAAATAACATACATTCGCAGCGGTACAGATGACCATGAAGTCCCAAACGTTTCCACTCCTTTCGGTCGACGTGCTTGCGAAGATCAGCTATTACAGAGGCCATCATCCGTGCTATGCGGGTGGAATACCCGGCCGAGTATCTGGGACTGCAGCTTGCAGAAGCAACGGTGTGTAGATTTTCAGTGAACGGCAACCGCGGAGTCACAGATAAAGCCATTGCGTAAATGGCATTAAGTCTTGTATGATACACTACTGCATTTCTGTCATACGTGTCTTGGTTGACCCACAGAGATTCGTCCTGCTCTAACTTTGCTAGATGTTCCTGACACTCGTCGATCATTGCCTTCTCTGCATACGAGATGCTTAGTGCAATCGCTTTCTCAATGCGACGTTCGTTGGTGAGCCCAGGTAGCCGTGCTGATAATATAATGCTTTGCTCGGGTAGCAGACAGCGAGCATAGGCCAGAGATAGCTCAATCTGCATTTCGGGTGACGTACCTGTATTTTTGGCGCTCTCTGCCAGTTTGTGCAACAGGCGTGTGTCTGAGAGAAACCCGCAGATGCGAATATTTAACACTAGATCGTCTGGGTTTGCTGGAGAGAGCCCAAAGTCTGAGAATACTTGCAATGCCGTAAGCCCTGCCTGTCGCCGTTCGGGAAGCGCTAAAAGTCTATGTGTTGTAATTGCTTCTATTAGCTCGTACGGGGTAGTCGGATCCACTTCAAGTTCGCTAATATTGAGGTGACGAGGGTGTTGATTGGTATAGCGCATCTCCAAGACCAAGTCCAGTATATCAGTGCAATACTCCCAACAGTGTTGCTTCCTTACAAGCCTGCACAGGCTGAATACCACCTCTGTATCCTCGATAACGTGTTGCGTATTGTTGCTTTGTGTCTGCAACAGATTATCACGTCGCATACAATAGACATGTTGGATGGCACCAATAGTATCTGCTTCTTCGACATATCCGACCAACTTTTCAATGGCATCCTTGCGTGCACCTTCTGCCAAGGTAGCGGATGCTGGCAAAACTATGTTGGCGGCTGTTACCAGTCGCGCTCTCTGTGATATTGATCCGCATGTCTTCGCTGGTGCTGATGACAAAGAGGATCGCGTGTGTATTACTCCTTGACTAGACCTGGCTGCGGTCTGCACATTGCGTCGCTTAGTAGTGAAATCGCTGACCTTATCAGCAGGTTGACCGGGACTGAGCTGCTGCTGTTGATCGGGTATGCGGTGAGTTGCTACTGCAGTACGCCTTCTGAGAGTTCTAATAAACATGGTCTAACCACCGCCCCCTGAATCTTTCCTTTGTGTTCGACGCTTAAATCTCAATAGTGCAAGAAAAGCAACACACCAATTTCAGAATAAGCAACAAGTCTTATCTGGAACTCACAGGAAAAAAAAAAAGTACTTGGATGGGTGTTTGGCTTTGGTGATCAAGAAACGCACTCGAGCTTGATCTGTGTCAAATGGTCTCTCAAGAAGAAAGGCTTTTTTTTTGGCTCCTTTTTAGGCTCTCCCCACTTGTAAAATTCAACTTGTCTTTCTGTGACAAACAATCTGCATTTGTGCATTGGTCGTTTATAGTCCTCTTATATAAACTCCTTATAAGAACACAAAGATGCCCAATCCGCTCGAGGAATGGTACCTGCAATTACCGGTCTTCACTCGGGTGTACACAACAGGCATAGTATTGCTGACGTTGGCACTGCAAATGGAGTGGGTAACGCCTTTTCAGCTATTCCACAACTACCACAATACCTTTGAACGAGGCGAATACTGGCGAATATTCACTACATTTATGTTTCTTGGCGGGTTCTCTTTGGACTGGATACTCAACATATATTTTATTGTGCGGTATTGTCGTGACCTCGAGGAAGGGTCGTATCTTAATCGACCAGCGGACTTTGTGTGGATGATTATTCTTATGTGTTCGGCACTATTGGCACTTTCTCCGTATCTGGGAGTGCCGTTCTTGGGAGATTTACTTGTTTCTTCGCTGACTTATATGTGGTCAAGACATTATTCGTACCTATTTATCAATATCATGGGATTATTCACAACTTCAGCGGCGTATTTGCCTTGGATTCTGATTGCGTTCTCATCTCTAATCGAGAATAGGTGGCCTACAGGCGATCTGGTTGCAATTGGCATTGGACATGTCTTTTGGTTTTTAAGCGAAGAATGGCCGCAAAGAGCTGAGAGCGGTGGTATTAGACTCCTTCGAGCTCCACGGTTCCTATGCAGAGTCTTTCATCAGGATACTGGCGAGGAAATAATCGAAGAACAGCCGCAAGAAGAGCATGTCCCTCGTGTTGAGACTTTCGACGCTAATCTTGAGAGCCAAGTAGACTCAGAGACCACAGATCCTACGGGAGTAGACGATAGTAACCAAGATGCTGGTGCTGGTCATGACCACCTACCAACATCGCTGCGACAACGAGCACCGTATGCGATTCCTTCCGATAACCACGAGTAAATATTTTATATAGTACGTGTTTATTATCGCTAGGAGTGACTTGCAGGTACCACTTTTCTTACAAAAAGCTATCTTGTAATCCACTTGTAAAACATCAGAAGCAACTAAAAAAACTCAGCATTTACAGCGTGTATCCGTGACAAACATCTACTTTTCTTTATTTGCATCTTGGTTATTGAGACGCTTGAGCTTTGTATTAATGGCATCGAGCTCCAACTCCATCAATGATTCTTGACGACGCAGAGTGGCTCGACTTTCTTGTAAGCTCACTAGTTCTGCACGAAGACTGGAGGAACTCGATTCCTGATCAGGTAGTGTATTTGCGCTGTCTACTTCTCGTCGAATATTTTCGAGCTTTCTGTCGGAGCGCCACTGCTTGGCTTTTACGCCAGCGTATAATCCAAGTGGAGCTACTATCAGTCCGAGTATAAAATATTTCCTTTCCCGTATCACTTGCAGTATTGCTGGCATTATCAGTTCTTTTTTACTGTATTTTGATTTGGCATGGAAGGTTTGAAAGAGAAAAGACATTTTGACGAGTGTGGTGCTTTTTTCTCTGCTCCTCTTCACAATTCTTCTTTGGGCTGATTTTGTTCAAGAAAGGTTCAGATCATCGGGCAGAGTACCTGCAACGTCAAAATAAGGGAAGGCAAGTCTCTTTCACTTTCTTCCTCTTCTTCTTTTTATTCCTTTATCTCGTAGTTTTCTTTTTGGTGGAATTCCATTCTTTTTCTTATTTTTCTATTGTTGAGAAACACAAAACGCACGAATATGAGCAAGGAAAATCCTATATTACCTTCAGAGCCACTTTCGTTGCAGCCCAAGTTAATGGCCTCCGCTGTTGTAGAAGGACTGGAGGGACCAACAGAGCCCAGTCGTCAACTATCCCCACGTAGTGCAGAAAGAGTGAGACGTCGCATGGACATTCGCAATTATGGTCGCAGCGAGTCTCATAGTCGTAGCGTAGGACACGAACCTGGCAAGAGCAATGAGCGGCCTGAGCATTATAGCACTTCGCAGACTCATTATGTTAGTCAGCAGCGACGTAGTATTGGTCCGACACAGGCAGACCAAACGTATCATAAACATGATGGACGGTCACTTAGTCCCCGTTATTCTAACGACCGGAGAGACACTCATGCTTCATCTACAGAGTATGGTCGTAGTGACAATCGGAATAACCACTCAGGTCATAGGCTCTGGAATGGTGACAATCAATCATACCGAAGGTAAGCAACCATGCTTTTTTTTGCTTTTGTCTCTTGAACTATTCCTTTTTTTGCCTGAAACATTATTGTTGTTTGCGCTTTTGTTTGTACTGATGCTGTCAGGTTATGTGACATATGTCTCTATTTTCTGTATAGCATATTTTATTTGCTTAGGAATGGCAGCGATGAGAATCACAGAGTAAGTATCGCCAACCCTGTTATGTGCGGTCTACCAGCTTGCAAAGACTGAGTTGATTCAGCTTATACTCACAACAATTTCATTATTTTGTCATTTTTTCCGATATTTCTTTTGATGGGGTGATTTTTTGCGTATTAGCAGGGCGAGCCAGCACCATGTCGGGTGCTTGGAATATTCCAAATGAGCAAGTTTACTAACGAGGACCATCTACAGGAAATCTTTGGGCGATATGGTCCTATCGAGACGATTCAGGTCATCCGTGACCCACATGTAAGCAACAAAAAAGCCTACTATTTTTTAGACATACTTAAAATGTGTCTCACAAGCAGCAGCAGCAGCAGCAGCAGCAGCAGATACAGTGGTATATAAAATGTCAGTCTAAGCAAACGAAGAATCAAATGGCTTTTCTATCAAAAGTCATTTGTGAATTGCATCCATTTACTGTCATGCGCGTTTTTTAGGACGGGCGTTCTCGACGGTTTGGGTTTGTCAATATGGAAAACGTCGCAGATGCGCAGCGAGCGCGGGATGCACTGACCAACACACTAATCCATGACCGTAAAGTGCGAGTGGATTTTTCATTTACCCCCAAGACGCATGGTTCTATGCAGGGCAGGTCCAGGGCTCGGAATACATCTCCGCATGGTCACAGACGCCATTTTGAGCGCAACCATTACCACAATGATGGGTACTTTAGAGCAGGGCCTAGTCATTTTGTTAGTCGGCGGTCAAATGCTCCGTATCATCCGCGTCGACGTGCCAATACGCGCGATAGACGTCGCAGAGATCAGCAGCACGACCATCCGCAGCACGACCATTACGAAGGCCGTAGTAGATCGCCCGGGTACCATTCGGGTGCCAAGAGACATGACTCGTATCATCGCGACTCTTACTACGCTGAGCCCCGAGATAACCGTGAATACGAGGAGGGCAGGGGTACAAATAGCCACGGGTTTAGCAGATCGTCTCAAGGGTCTTATGGACGTGACTATGGCTATGAACGCGGATGCTCGCATGGTCAGAGAAACGGAAATGGCAATGAACTACAGCCTCCCCCTCCTCCCCCACCGCCACCGCCGCCGCTGTCGCCTCAGCCACGAAGCAGCTACCGCTCGAAGATGTCTGGTAATCCATTATATTAGCCGCTGTACTGTTTGACTCGCACAACCCCTGGTTCTTAATCCCCTCAAACAAACAAGCAACTGTCATGCCAGTGGTTGATTGCTTTCTATCTGATTTCTTTTTTCTACATACAAGGAGCGGCGCAGCATATATATCCATAAACGCGTTTAAAACGATGAAGCTAACACAATGGCCCTATGGCGGTCAAAGAACTTGCTCCGTTGGCGTGTGTTGGAAGCGGCATCCTTGGTAGAGCGGATAAAGTATCTACTCTTGAGTTTGGCGCTTCTGGGGGCGGGATCCTCGTCGTCTGGCCAAGATACAGGCGCACTGTATTCGTCTAGCAGCTTTTTGCATGTAGACCAACTGAAGCGGATAATCCCCGGATAGCCAAAGACGGGATCAAGAGACTCCCGCAGCCATTTGATAGTGTTTGGATCACCAGGATACCCTGATCCGTAACTTGTCGATAACGATTCAAGCATTGGCTCTGCAAAGATCCAATTTTCCAGGTGTTTGTCTCGAGTGACCTTTGCGCAAATACTTGCGGCGCTGACTATCGGATATATGCTATCAGCCTTCTTTGCCACAGTGATTTCTATCTGAGGGAACAGCTCCTGGAGCTTTTTCTGGTAACTATCTGGCGGTCCCACAGTATCCACAAACACCTTGCGCACACGAACTCCGCGCTCAATGGCATCGTGTAGCAATTGTATTGTGGCATCATGGGCCAGTGCATTGAGACTGGTTTTGGCACGCCGTAGCATGCTTTGCGAAATATCCTGTGGTGAAATACAGCGTATTGACCACCCTGTGTGCTTGCGGATATCATCAGTTTGTAGTTTCAGAAATAGTTGCTCTCGCTGCTCCGCTGTCAGTTGTTTGGAATCAGCGAATCCTACTGAACCCAGTTCTTCGTAATATGATTCGCGACAGAAACAGGTCGCATATACCATTGGTCCCAAAACGGGGCCTCTACCAGCCTCATCTACACCTAACACAAATCCATCGTTCTCTTCTGTACTTACGAGATTGTCTGGTAGTGGTGAGAAGAACGTGTATGATGTTGTTAGCGCCTGGTTGATGGGAAGCCCTAACCCCAGATATGTATCCATGTCGCTAGTAGACTCTGCCCCGAGCTTGATACGCTTAGCTACTGGAAATGCGCTGGTTGGAGTTAGCTCCTTATCATCTTCATGTGGCCTAGTAAGTGGCGTGGCTGACATTTGCTTTAGATTTTTGGTAGTATACTGCTGCTATTTTCTTTATTTTAAGATGAAGCGAGAGACAAGTTGTGCAGAAAACAATATAATCGGTGCTTGTCGCAAGACAACAACAAAACTTTTGGTTTATCGGGCGCATCTGATTGTCGCGTCAAAAGATATGGGCGCGTATGTGCGTGTAACTCGCGCGTTGCAAAATGCGAACGAAAGAAAAAAAATCGATATTGTTCATTTTGGTTTTAAGGTTAATGTTGGTACTAGCAAGCTACTGAACGGCGCCACAGTCAGGACACGCGTCATTGCCTTGAGTATCGGCTTTACATAGCTTGCATCTAACAATTCCGCAGGTAGCCATGTCACTCTTTTTTTTTTGACCGCGATACCAAGCGTATGACAGACAAATTTATTAAAATTGCAACAAAGCTGATAATGAAAATTGTTAAAGTAGAAAGAGTGTCTGACAGAAAATTTGGTTGAGGTGGTTAGTCTGAGAAAAACGTATTATATAGTCAAAATATCATCATTTACTTGGCACTTGTGCAAATGCGAGCAAACAGATCAATTCTTATGCGCATCAACACGATGACTAGAGTGTATAGATTGATGATAGATATTATTTTTGTTCGCATTGTGCACCAAGAGAAAGCTTGATGAATGTACACAGACAATAAGCGTAAAACAGAAATAGGCAAAAAAAAGATGTCGAGGTACTGGTTGGTTCTTAAGAATTTCAAGATAAAAATCTACATTCATGTTAGTGGAAATTTTTTTTTTACCGATCACCAATATATCCATCACGTTCGAGAAGTAGAATGATTTCGTGAACAATCTGAGAGGTGGCAGTTTTTGTAATATCAGCGACAAGATCTGCGTCATCGGGGGTCTCATAGACATCATCAATTCCAGTGAATCCCTTGATTTCGCCGTCAATAGCACGCTGGTATACACCCGTACGATCATTCTTAATACATGCCTCAAGTGGTGTAGCCACATGTACCAAATAGAAACCACCTGATTTGCTTACTTGCGTCTTAACCAACTGACGAGCGTCATTATATGGAGCAATCGGAGCAGCAATACAGGCAGCACCAGCACGAGTAAGTTCAGCAGCGACAAATCCAATGCGACCAACATTAATATCACGCTCGCGTTTAGTAAACCCGAGTTCGGAACTCAATTCATGACGGATAGTTTCGCCTAGAAGAAGTGACACACTGCGTCCGCCTTCCTGATTTAGTGCAACTTGAAGCGCACGTGCAATGCTTTCTTTACCAGAAGCATGTAGACCGGTGAGGAAAACTGTAAAGCCCTGTTTGTCACGTGGTGGATTGGCTTCGCGCAGAATTCGTACGACTTCTGGGTAAGAGAACCACTCTGGAATGGGTGCTCCAGTCTTTAGACGACGACGTAGCTCGGTACCAGATATATTCAGGGTCTTTGTGTCTTCAGGTACCTCATTGATAGGCATATATTCGTCGGTATCGGGCAAATAGGTGAGCATCTGGAAGGGAACAACTTCGATATCCAATTCATCCTTGTAACGGAGTACAAGCTCCTGCGCCTCATATGGGCCATAGAAATCTTGTCCTGCAGAGTTTTTCCCGGGACCAGCATGATCGCGACCGACAATAAAGTGCGTAGCACCAAAGTTCTTGCGAATAATGGCATGCCACACAGCTTCACGCGGGCCACCCATACGCATAGCCAGAGGCAGAAGAGACAGCTGCGCCATACCATTAGGATACTTCGGCATAATAGCCTGATACACGCGCACACGCGTAAAGTGATCAATATCGCCAGGCTTCGTCAATCCTACTACTGGTTGGATTAAAACATTAGCATGACGCATGCGTGCCGCACGCACTGTCAATTCGCGGTGAGCGCGGTGCATAGGATTACGAGTCTGGAAAGCTACCACACGAGTCCAATTGAGCTTGCGAAATAGCGTGCGCACTTCTGTCGGTGAGCGACGAATTGCCACATAATCGTGGTGCTGCGGCTCGTTGACAGCTTCCAATGGACCTCCCACGTAAGTGTCGCGTGTATTGTTGAATAGATACTGCACTGCTGGATGTGCCTGATCGTTAGCACCGTATACTGCCTCCGCTTCGACTGCGCGATCTGCTTGGAATTGAGAAGTCACTGTCAAGATTGCCAATACTTGGTCGTCGCGCGGGTCACGTAACGCCACGCGGCTGCCTGTCTCCACACCCAGTCTGTCGAGCTCGGTGCGGTCAATATCAAGATAAATCGGCATTGTCCATAGGGTGCCATCGGGCAACCGTAGATTGTGTACTACGCTTTCGTATTCCTCCTTTGTAAGAAAACCCTCCAAAGGACTGAAACCACCATTGAGAATTAGCTCCAGATCACAAAGTTGTCTCTCAGTCAGCGTCACACTAGGCAATGTCTCTGCTTCTGTCTGTAGAGCTACTTGCTTGGACTCATCACGAGCATAAAGATCCTTGAGAACTCCTCCGTGTGGTGTGTTGGCCATTATTGTGTTTTTTTTATCCAAAAAATGTATCTTGCTTATAAATCAGTATAAATGTTTAGAATATAGAAAGAAAAAATTGTTTGTAATATTGACTGGTATTTATCTTATCTTTTTTTAAAGATCATTTTACTCGGCTTCCGCTGGTGGTTTTATATACTTCTGGTCGTGCGTCCTTGACTCGGTCAAAAAGTCACCACAGATAGCACTCCAATCTCAGAGATAGAGATTAAAAGTGCGGGAAAAAAGTGTATTTCTAATAGAGGTGGGATTTACATTTCTGGTAGGGCTTGTCCAACTTGCACCGTAGGCCAATGGGTATGGCGCCATCCGTTGATGTGGTTTTGCAATCCTCCCTCTGAAAGATCCGTGCAACCCACAAAAAAGGGCTCCTTCCACTTTGTCGATTTCATTTAATCTTGCACCATCCATTCCGCTGGTCTGATTAACCAGATTGAAACTGTAGAGCTCTTTCTCAACATGGTTCTATTTCCTAAAGGAGCCCTTTGATCAAATACATTGAGTGTTCGTAAGCAAAAAAAGTTATCCAAAACTTCTTTTTTTTTACTCTGCTGGAATCACGTCTCGACAGAGAGCGTTTTGATTCCAACAACTTGGCCATCGATGAGCATAACAACATACACTTCGATATTAGGCGGGAACCCAATACGGTAGCATGCAGCATCAGTACCCGGCATGCTGGTAAGCTTCTTAAAGGCAGCCTCCAACGATATAGCCAAATGTTTCTGGCGCTCAGACACTTGCTGGTTGCGCAAGCGTTTGAAAAAGTCGTCCACAGGCTTTTTCTCTGACACAAATCCCTCTTCAAATGGCGTAACGTTGCCTGCGGCAAACGTAGCAAAGTCCTTTGCCTTTGGTAGTGTCAGTTTGTCGATATCTGCCTCCAGCGCTTGTAGCCCGGTGCCTGAGAGCTGATACACTTCCACTGGCTCGTCGCTGTCGCTTGTAAAGTACAGATCGTCGCAGGTATGCTTGATGTAGTTGATTACCGATCCGACGTCGTTTTCTTTTGGCAGTGGTATGGGCGAGTGTGCGCAGTATCCATTTTGCTGGTTCTTTGACGTCTTTAGCGCCTCAAAGTAGTCCATTTCTAGTGTTCTTTTTTATTGCTAATATGTTTGCTATATTTCTTGCTAATTGAAAGGTGAAGCAAAAGCTGGAAGAGGGTTTCGTCAAGTGCCAAGAAATCGGGGTTTTATTCTCTCCGCAAATCACGTGCATGGCAGCAGCCAGACATGTGCCACAACAGGTGGGATCCAACCAACGAGCGGCTGCTGCAACACAAACTGCAAAAGGAGAGGGGTTTTTTAGTCGAGCGGCTTACTTCTTGGGGTTCTCCACAGACAACGGCTCGGTGACATTGAGCAGCAGCGAGCTCGAATCAAGCACCAGACGGTTACGAGACTTTTGCAGAATATGAGAGATGTCTCTGGCAGTCTCAATCCGACGCAGCTCGAGGAATCCAGGCTGATTCTTGACTGCCTCACCAATCAACTCTGCGGAGGCAGCCTCTCCTTCAGCCTTGACAATAATGCTCTGCTTTTCCTGCATTGCGCGGTCCACAATAAACGCAGCTCTCTGGGCGTCCTGTTGCGCAATCTGTTTGGCCTCCACAGCGCTAGCAAACTCTGGACTAAAAGTAATATGTGTCAACGACACATCGTCCAATACTATATTGAACACCAACGCACGATCCGTAAGATTTTTGCGGATCAACCGACTAACGCGATCACGCTGCGTAATCAACTGTGATGCGTTGAACTGCGCTACCACGCTCTTCAATACCTCGTTGATAATCGAAGGCAGAACACGCTCGTTGTACTCTGTTCCCAGTGTACGGTATATTTTCGGCAGTGCTTGTTGGTTCGGCCGAGAGAGCACACGACAAGTAATGTTTACCATTTGCAAGTCCTTGGTGCCTGTCAATGACTGGATACTATGCGGCTTGGCCCGAACATCGTAAACAATAGGCGTTTCAAACCAAGGGATCCTAATATGAGTTCCTTCGCCATACACTGTTTCTTTTACTCCATGGTAGCGTGAGTACTTGATGGCCCTATGTCCTCCATCCACATTGTACAGTGTTGATATGGCTCCCCATCCAAGTACTCCGAAGGTTACAACTGCTCCGACTGTTCCAAAGGTTTTCTTGGATGGTCCTCCTCCTCCTCCTCTACCACCGCCAAACATGCGCTGAAGCTGCTTCATCATTTGCTGAAGCTGTTTCTCCGGATCGTTCCACTGATTGCTCATGATTCACAAAAAACTTTCAAGGAAAAAAATAGATGCCACTGTTCTCTCGATCTAATTTACGTAACACACTTTTTGAAAAGAAAGATAAATCGAACAAGAGCACAGGTCAACAGCGAGAAAGTGTTACAAGTCGGCTCCACTTTGGCTTACCACAAGAGAGAAAGTGAACCATCAGGATAGCTCAAATCTGATCCGCAAATCCATAATCCATCAAAAAAAATACCTATTTTCCACTCTGTGAGCTCTCTTAGCTTGTCAGTAAACAATATTTCTCTTTATATCTATATTTTCTTTCTATAGCAAACAAGCTACACCTCACTAGACTTCTGAATAATGGCAAAAGGAGGAAGTGCTGTAAAGCACAAAAAGGACAGCAAGCTTTCAACGATAACTGTGACCGACAAACGGCGGCTGCGGCGCGAGGAGGAAATCAAAAAGATTGAAGACTTGGGTCAGCGTGCACTTACCATGGCTAACAATGGTCCGCTTGATAGCTCTGTAAAGCTCTTCACGGAGCTACCGATCTCCGAGCTTACTTTGCAGGGATTAGAGCGGGCTCATTATGCTGAGATGACAGAGATCCAACATAAGGCACTTCCCTACGCACTAGCCAAGCGTGATGTGCTTGGAGCAGCAAAAACAGGCTCTGGAAAGACCCTAGCTTTTCTTATTCCTATCTTGGAGGTTCTGTATCGCCACCGATGGACACAGCTGGATGGCCTGGGCGCACTTGTTATTTCGCCAACGCGCGAGCTGGCAATGCAGATATTTGGTGTTCTCTGCAAGATCGGCCGCCATCACAAGTTTTCGGCTGGCCTAGTCATTGGCGGCAAGCAGGTTGAAGAAGAAAAGGCCATAATGGCCAGGATGAACATATTGGTCTGTACACCAGGACGCTTGCTACAGCATATGGATGAAACCGCTGGCTTTGACTGTGATAATCTGCAAGTGCTAGTGTTGGACGAAGCTGATCGTATTCTGGATATGGGCTTTAAGAAGACTATGAACGCGATTATCCAGAATCTGCCTCGCAAACGACAGACGCTGCTCTTTTCAGCTACCCAAACAAAATCAGTGAAGGACTTGGCACGTCTGAGTCTTGAACGCCCCGAGTACGTTGGCGTGCACGAGAAGGACCGCTTTAGCACGCCAAGCAAGCTTTCTCAGCACTACATGGTTGTCGAACTCCCGCAAAAGCTGGACATGTTATACTCTTTTCTGAGAACGCACACCACTAACAAGGTGATTGTGTTTTTGTCTAGCGGAAAGCAAGTACGATTTGTCTACGAGACCTTTAGCAAAGCGCGTCCTGGGATTCCTCTCCTACATATGCATGGGAAGCAGAAGCAGATGCGCCGTGTAGAGATTTTTGAAAAATTCAAAAACACCACCAAAGCAGCACTACTATGCACTGATGTTGCTGCGCGTGGATTGGATTTTCCTGCTGTCGATTGGGTGGTGCAGGTTGATTGTCCTGAAGACTGCGATACGTATTTGCATCGCGTCGGTCGCACAGCTCGGTATGAGGCTGCAGGGAAGAGTTTGCTGTTTTTACTGCCGAGTGAGGCCCCGGAGATGACTCGGATGCTAAGCGAAAAGAATATTCCTATCAAAGAGATTAGTCCAAAGAGCAACAAAGTATTGACTGTAAGCAAGCAGTTGCAACATTTTTGCTTCCAGGACTCGGAGACAAAATACCTGGGACAGCGAGCATTTGTCACATACGTACGCTCTGTGTTCCTGCAGAAGAACAAGAAGGTGTTTGATGTTGATAAGCTTCCACTTGAAGAATTTGCAGAATCTCTGGGGTTGCCTGGTGCACCACAGGTTAAATTTGTCAAGCGCAAGGGGGATAAGAACAAATCGTATGAGGACGAAAATGCCCTTCTCAAGGACGAGCGCGAGCAACGGCGCAAAGCACGCATGGATGAAATCGAACGTGAAAATATTGCTGCTGGTGCCGATACTTCCGATGTTGAGTCAAGCGTGAAGACAAAGGCTGACAAAATGTTTGCCCGCAAAAATGCAAACGTTCTGGCTGGCCACTACCAAAAGATGGTGGATCATTCCGACAGCAGTGATGGCGAAGGTGACTTTATTACTCTGAAGCGTGCGGACCACGCACTCAGCGACTCTAATGGCAGCGATGAAGAAGAATCACCTGTGCAGACAATCTCCAATGGCGTCACTGGTCACTCTGTAACAGTTCCGAATATTCCCTCACAGGAATTATCGAAGAGACAGCTGCGTAAGATAAAAGAGAATCTTATCAAGAATACTCGAAATCAACGAGTGGTGTTTGACGATGATGGAAATGCTCGTCCAGCGTACGAGATGCAAGACGAAGACAGCTTCCGCCAGCAGGGTGATGTGAACAAACTGGTTGATGAGTTCCAGCAGCGCAATCGTATTCTTATGGACGAGGCTGATGTTGCTGATCGTGAGGCTGATCAGATGAGACGCAAAGAAAAGCGTATTAGACGTAAGATTAGAGAACGTGAGGATTTGGGCCTTGAACCATCACAGGCTATGGCTGTTCTTAAGACAGATGACGATTCTTCAGAAAACGATTACTCTGAAAGCGAAGATCCCCATGGCGATAAGCGTTCTATTGGAATGTTGTCAAGTAGTGATAGCGATGATGATATCAAGACAAGTAAACCAAAGAAACACCGTACTGGTCGTGTGGTGGAGGTTGACAATTCTGTTATGACGCTGGAAGACCAGGAACAACTTGCTTTGCAACTCTTGAGGAGTGGGTAGTTTTTTTATAAGCTAGCTTGTGCTTTTTTAAACGCAATAATGGATGGAATATTTTTGTTAGATACACAGGGGGTACTAGAATGTAAACTTTTCGCTTATATCATTCTAGTATATCGCCTTGGAAAAAGACCTAGAACAAGCGCCCATTACCATGCTACAAAAAAAACATGTGCAGTTCATATTTTAGTTATTTACTGGTTTACCTATCAAGGATAGCAAGAATTGTTGAAGCAAATATAAGAAGCCTATAGAAAGTAGTGTAATAACCAAGGCATTACGGCATAAGGCATAAAGATCCCTTCCCTTACTTGTACATACCACAAATAGTTGCCACATGTGTAATACAATGCAGCGTTTCTTTATTATTACCTCTTCTGAAAGTAAATTATAAACTAATGCAATTGATATTGACAGTAGTTTGTTGTACAGTTGATAGCTAACTTTGCCATAGATCTGTTGTAAATGGTGCTAAGTGCAAATAATATAAAACATTTTATTAGATACCTTTGTGGAAAATGCAAATATAATATAGAAAAATAGTAGCAAAGTAGCCACTTTGACATTGTCATCTCTAGCGCAATACTTAGAGTTGAACATGATGAGGTTGTAACGATGGCTTAATGCTCTGCTTAGAATTAGATCAGGTAAACATTGACAAATTTTAATATTTCGAATATCTTGCTGTAAAAGTTGCATCTCAATTTATAACATAAACACGTTAAATCATAAATAGCACCGACAGCAGATGTGTCAACAAACGCCTTTCCAGATAAATCAATACTGAATTATATGTATATACACCCGCTTACATGCGTAAAAATTTTTATATAAAAAAGCCAAATGGCCTACCAGTTTGTGTGCAGATTCTACACCAACAACAGAGAGCAACAACATCACACTATCTTCAATTTACCACTGCTCAAATATTCAAAGCTAAAATTACCAACCAAATAATGGCCAACTACGCTATCGTCATTGCCGCTACAGTT
>JANBQQ010000317.1:0-17276 GCA_027577275.1 Coemansia sp. RSA 988 | reverse complement strand
GCAATCAGCAAGTTGTTTGATTAGATTTTTATTCTGCATCTCTACTCTGCTTGCTTCAATTCCTCATTAATTATGTTACCTTTTTTAGCAATTAACTATCTACAATGTTTTAACGTGTTTGCACTTTCATTATTGCTGCTATTCTTAAAATCTTTTATACTTTCTGTTTTCGCTTTTATAATTGGTACACATTTTTATACACATGCTCAATACCTTTTTTTGCACGAAAACGCAAATAAATTATACATTTTATTTCCATTATTTACCCTTCATCTTCTATTGTTTAAATAAGTAATTTCCTATCGAAAGTGTCGAATCTGGAAGTTTCAGCACTCTAGCTTTGCTTTCCGCTGAATTATTGATGAAAAGATCGGTAAAGCGGCTCCGGCGGTATGCCATTAAAGTTTCTACGTCACATCCGAAGCCTCCTAAACTTAATCTATCAACGCTCGTGCGACTGCTTTTTAATCCCCACATTGAAATTATAAAATTTTTCTTCTACACTTCCCATTTTCAGTTGATCATTCCCAATCTGTGGGAAGAACCCTTTTTGCAAGCGATTTGTCCTGATTTTCCCTTTTCCTGATTTCCCTTTTCTGTCCCTTGATTTTTCTTGTGCCAGTATTTCCTGCAAGGGGGTGAAAAATTTTCTTTCCCATTTTGGAACTGCTCCACACCAGAACAGGTCTCCCTCAAAATGGGACCTTGGTCTGCCGCCCACCCCGCCAGCCTTCTTTCTTTTCTTTCCTTCTTCCCTACTTTTATTTCCATTTTTATTCTTTTTTCGCCTATTTATTCCTGTTTATTTTTGCACAAGAGTTTGTCGGAACGTGTGCTACGTTCTTCGCTTTGACATCGTCTGGGGCTCTGGCACTTCTTCTCGTCGTCATCAATACTGCCGCTGCTTCTCTTCTCATACAAGATCGCCGCCGCTAGTATTGCACATCTTCAGGACCTTTGCTGGCGGATCGGTGCTATTCAAGATCATCTTGGTTACTGCTGCGTCTGGCCTGCGCTCATCGCGGCCATATTTTGCGCACAGTAATCTGCTATCGCTGGCGGAGCGGCGCCCTACGCGCGGATCAAGACTCTCAAGGCGTTGTCTGTTGGGGGCTTCTGGCCCCCCTGACAATGCTATTGAGAGGGGTCGCGTGGTTAGTGGGGGTTGTGTCACCCGTTGCATTAGTTGTTTCTATAGTTCTTTATTTGTTATGTTAATATTAATTGTAAAAATTGATTTAATTTACCATAAAGAGGGGTACATTTCGATTTTGGCGCGCGCTCAGCGCGCGGACACTCGCCAAAAAATTTACCAAAACCCTTTTACCTTTTTCCCCACCATTTCTGAAGTCCTACCCCACACTCGATCCTAGAACTACACCAGTATCATCTGACCATTTGGCTTTGTAGTCATCACAACTAAACGTGGCCGACAGACCACTTGCAATGCACTACGCACCACTTTTCTTATTAGTTTTATTTTTGAGCGATCTTTATGTTGCACCTGCACATTGCTATAATTCGCTGATTAATTTATAATTTATTCTATATATCCACAAACATTACCTTCTTTGCCTACTTTTTGCATGGATACTGTGAACATATGTCGTGTGTATCTACCATATCGTTTCTGTGATTTTTGAAGGCCGTTTGTCGCCAGAATAATTTTTTGAAATCGAATCGACTTAAAATGGATATGCTGTATTTGTGATGAAAGTTCTATAGCGTGACTGGCATTTTCTTCCATCCATGTGTGCCATTATTAAATTTCAACGCTTGCTCTATCTTTAGTAAACTGTGTCGCTTATTGTTTTTTAATCATTGGTCTTTTTAACAATGTTCTTCTTCAATAATTATGGCGGTAATAACATAGAATGATGCTAGAAATAGTGGTTTTACTTATAATGTACTTTCAAAACATTATTTTCGCATGCTTTACTAGCGCCATTTGGCTACAATATTTTTGCCATGTTCTTGCTATAGCAATTGTTCAAGTTTAATTTTAACTCTACACACTGTACAACAGTTACTTAATACTTTGCAACTCGATAAGCATACGGGTGTCTGTAAAAAAACTCTGATAACCAATATTGATCCAACTGAAATTAATAGACTATCCATCTTCGTTGTGCACTTGGCATTTCTTCCAAAATTTTATTTGACAATGGCACATGTATTTGCGTTTTAGCAACGCATCTGGTGCAGCTCATCTAACTTGCTATAATGGTTTCAGGGCGCTTAACCTACTGGAATATTATTTCGTTGCCTAAAGGAAAACATTCAATAGAGATTTCAGAAAATCAAACTTTGCTGTGTAGCCACTATAGGATCTTAATGTGTTTCAAGACAGCTTCAGCCAAAGTTCCCTATCCTATGCTGTATATTGCAAGTATGAAAACTATCTGGTTAGTAAGCGGAAAAGAAGAAGAGAGAGATCCTAAGTAAATAGCCAAGTTACGCCGGGCTATCTGCCCAAGGATCGGCAATCGCACATAAAGAAAAGGTGGCGAATACCCACCCCTATTGGGTTTTCACCACAGCCACACACGCTACTGTACCAACTACGAGAACAATATTCAAATAAAAATTATTAAAGTATTTGCTAGAATTTATGTCTGTAAAATACAATGGCTACTGACATTTATTCAAAGGCATATCTAAATCGAATATTTAAATGGCTATCAATTTATACCAGCACTAAGCATCCTAAGTAACATTCCGTCGTCCATTTGATACAATGCGGGCACAATATCGCAGAATGCTTGCTGGTTTTGGATCCTGGGCAGTATCTGAAGCATTAGAATATTCTCACGCATATCAGCACCAGGGCTGCCACGGTCAATAAATGCCAGAATGTTATCCAACCAAGCCTGTAAAAGTCCCGAGAATACTCTGAATCTTGGGATATTGTCTCCCGCGTTTCTAGTTAATGTCTTAATTCGCAACAACACAGCACGCAGCATTGCTTCAGCAATCAAAAGTGAGTGGTTTTTAATATCAATCCTCGACCGAATGCCAAGAGAGGCAGAAGCAGAGTGGTTGGGTGTCTCTGGCAATGTCGCTTTTTGAACCGGCAAATCTGCACTGCCTACAATGAGATACGTCACAAATTTAGCTCATTATATGCAATGATACAGCCAAAATATGCATCAAAATAATAGCAACAGTAGTCTAGCTTACCTGATCCATTGGCATAACAAATCGGTTCTGAAGTCAATCCATCTGTATCGGCGGCTGCTATATCCATTGGAGCCGATGGCATATAACTGGGTTGAGATATTTGCGGCTGAGATAGTTGTTGCAGAGTGCCAGCTTCGACAATGGGCAAGCATGTGGAATCTGAAATAGCATGTGCAACATCTGCCGATGCGATCTCCGGGCTACTGTGTCTAGTAGATATTAATCCTAGTCGCTGTTGCTCTTGAAGCACCATGGCCTGCACTTCCATCTCAATCTGTAAATTATCATCCTCATTGGCTAATAGCGTTGCTTGGGGCATAACTCTGGCCAGTGCATATGCATATTTAGCAAGCAGTGTGGCTAATACAAAATCATCTCTGTACTCCTGCGTGAGATTGGCTATGTGGTCGGCAGATATTGATGCGATATTCTGTGCAGGTCGTTGGAAATACTTGCGCATATCATCCTTTGCTATCTGCCGATTCATTGTCTGCTTGTCGACCACACAGCGTGCCATGCCAACCTTGAAAATATAGTTATTGAATAGCCGATCTTCCCAAGTATCAGTGGTCAATAGGCGATATACATACACCTGTCGCTTCTGTCCATAACGATATACACGCGCAACTGCCTGCTCATCATATAGCGGATTCCAACCAATGTCAAATACAATAACGCGGCTAGCGGCAACAAGATTAATCCCAATCGATCCAGTTCCTGATGAAATAAAGAATACAGAGTAGCGCGATGCTGGCGAGTTAAATTGATCAATAAGCTGCTGTCGCCTACTGACTGGAATTGTCCCATCAATACGCAGAGTCTTATGCGTTGATCTGCCCGAAAGTGTGCTGCCACCTGCCGCTGCACCTGTGTACTCTACAACCCATTGCAAATAGTCCAGCGTTGATATATAGCGCGAAAATACTAGCACTCGCTCGCCAAGTTTTACACTCTGTTGAATAATGTCCAGCATCAACAACACTTTGGTGCTATAAGCTGGAAGCTGTATATCTTCGATCGGTTGATTATCATCCCCATTGGATATCACAGCTGGTTGTGAATGCTGCGCAAAGATACTGTTGCACCAGTCGGCATGTACTACTTTATCCAGTTCACCGTCTATATTTGCAATGACAACATCGTCGTCGCCCACAGCATCTGCGCTCTTCAATTCCATATCTGCCAATTCCGCCGAGTCATCCTCAATCTCCAGCATTGTCATATCTCCAGTGCCATTGTGCTCGCTAGCTGCCAGCTTGCTGCTGCTATCGCGGTGGTTGGCTTTGCTCATTTGGCGACGGTGCTTTTCGAGCATTTTCTGACAAACTGCAGGATGATTGCAAATGGTTGACAAAAGCATACCATGCTGAAATAGCTTTTCGTTACCCGACAAGTACATACTGCTGGAACCATCAGGACCAATTCCTAGAAACGCGGCCAGATAGCGACAATAAAGCTCTTGCTGCATCGCCGTCAATGGACATGATATTACATACTCAACCTTTCGCGGCAGTTGGTGGTGTAGAATGCTGCTATCGCGCCGATCAACTACAGTCTCTAGTAGTTTCTGCAGTGTACGCATCCGTATTGAGCTTGTGCGTTTATCTGCTGCTGTCGAATCAGCATAAAGGCCATTTTTGATTGGATTGACATAGGCATTTCGAAAGTCCGCCAGGCTGCCCAAATAGTTCGAGAAACAAAAATCGACCATCGTCCAATACTCCTCAAGCTTATTCTGCAGTGGATAGCCAGTCAAGCAGATGCGCGCCTTGGTAAATAGCATGTTTGCATATGTCGCCAGTTTCGTCTGTGGGTTTTTAATCGTGTGTCCTTCGTCGGCAATAACAAGTGAAGGTCCCTCATCAACCATGTATCGACGCAACTCTTGTAATACATCCGACTCGTCAATAGTCGAAGACTCAGCTACAGTGCCAAAGGTCGTAGCGCCCGACGAGAGAATGTACTGCATCAACTCTCGAAATCCGACATAGCCCATTATCAGAACACCTCCATGACTATTCCACGAGCGTAGCGCAGCTAGGCGTGCTTCGCTGTTCTTCATTAAACTGTAGTTGATGACCTGTGTAATAATGCGTTTCGTATGCAGCCTTATCGCACGCACTGTACACAGCAGCCGCTGGCGTTCATCCATTGTCATATTGCGGTCCGTAGGAATATCTAGTGGTTGCGGTAGCAGCGGACCATCCAATGCCTTATACTTGCGGATCCGCGACAAGCTGTGGTCAACGCCAGTCCACTTCCAAAATTCGCTCGCCCAGTTGGACTGCACTGTTGCCGGACAAAGAATAAGCACACGACGCGCAGCAAAGATCGAGTTTGCAAAATCCGGACTATTACAGTGCACCTCGTTCAGCAATGTGTACACAAGCGAGATAGTCTGCAGTGTCTTTCCAAGTCCCATTGAGTGTGCAAGTACACAGCCATGTTGCGCCAGGGCTCCGTGTTTCAAGTCCTGTGGGCTAGACGCAGCATCAGCAGAGTGATTGCTGGTCATTACAATGTTCTTCCACATAAAGCGCACACCATCGACTTGGTGGCTTTTCAGATGACCTGCAATAAATCCCGGTATCATAACATCCTGCTGCTCCGCTGAATGGCCAGGATTAATAAGAACAGGCGTGCCAATATCAGCCATATTGACAGCAGACATAGATGAGGGCAAAGTCGGGTCTGCCATATTACCCGAGGCCAGCACTTCCTCATTATTATTATTTGCATCGTCTGCCACAGCAGCAGCAGCAGCAGCAGCACTGGTTTCATCTATACCAGAAGCTGCTCTTTCCTCAAGTCGCCGCTGAATCGCTAGATCCATATCCTTCTGTTGACGACGCAAAGAAAGCACTGTAGCCATTTCGCCGCGTATGGGCCTGATATTGCGCCGCTGCCTATGGCTCTCAGAAGGCTCATCCATCCGAACACATTTTTCATCCTCCGGGTCCAGCGAGGTCGCCAACTGTTGCTCACCGAAAGGATTGCTACTGGCAAGGAGAAATTCGGGATCAGATTCATCACTTGCACCAAGCCGCGAAAATGTGCGCTTATGCAAATCAGAAAGGTCCCCGCTGTCATTTTGCTCGCGGCCCTGAGGAATACCATCTGCCGCGATAGATGGGCTGGGGCTGGAGCTAGAGCTTGTATCGAATACCTCCATTTCGCTGCTACCCGCCGCTTCAACAGTTCCACGCCGCCATGCATAAAAAGACACAAATGCAGTCTTCTGCGCAATACCACCATCGCGCAGCATGGTCAAAACTCCAGGTAGCTCTGCAGTCACAATGTCCACTGTATTGCAACTGCGCTCGGGGTTGCTATCGGTCTGTAATAACGTCGCTGGTGGCCGATCAACGGGACATTTTATAATCGAGCTGGCAATGCGTCCAAGCTGTAAACTGACTGCTCGCTGGTCGTGGTCTTCTACTTTGGCCGCTTTGTCGCTTGGTTCCGCCATTAGAAGCATCAGCTGTGCCTGCACAGCATCGTGTATCCTCACATTGGCATACCGCACACGCACTGTCGGAAGAGCAGTGACAATCCAATTCTGAAACTCGGTCCAAAGCCGCAGTGCTAGCTGCACACCGATAACTGGCTTCTGGCCTCCATCTGCATCTGACGCTAGCTCCTCAAGAGACGGATCACCAACAGCCAAACTGCGAATGTACATCATAATAGCCTTGTACATATCATTCGCTGAATACTGGCGCAACAGCAGAGTTAGCTCTTCAGAACTCAAATTTAGTCGAGGCCGTTGCGCCTGCCTGCGGCCAGTGTCACTCCAATCTGCTGCCTCGCTATCAGTATCGGGAATCGTATGCTCTGCTGAGTCGACGCATTCCTCCAGCAGCACTTGTTTACGCTCGAGATTGGTGACACATACTTTTGTATTCTGAGCACGCTTGGAGTGCCCTGACAGTGCTGCGTTAGTACGCCGTGGTCCCCTGCGCCGACGGCCGCCGCTCAGACGCGGCACAGGCGGCTGAATAGGCATTATTTCTAAAGGAGCACTAGCCTCGGGTTGGTCCTTCGCTAGAACAGACTGCTTGTCACAGCCAGAATCATCCTCATCATCGATAAAGCCGGATAAGCCGTCGCTATCCTCTAAGCTGCTGGAATTGTTGTCGCCATGTCTATCGTTATCGGGATATATATCTGCAGCTACTCTGGGGCTGCGCGTCTTTAGACTGCGGGGCAACGGCAATGGTCGTGGGCATTCCGTCAGTCGCAGCAACCAAGTCACACGCGCAATTTCGTCAACTGTCGCCCGCAGACCACCACACAAAACTTTTGTCTGAAGCCGCTTGGACACGCCGCTACCAATTACTGACTGTTGCGCCTTAAGCAGGCGCCGATCACGCAAATCCGCCAGCTCAGAAAGCAGCACCTGGCGTCGTCCAATATACCTTCCCCAGAGTCCATGTGCTTTGCGCTCCATTCGAGGCTGAGCAGTCTCATGCCACATACGTGCATAGTGCTCGACCATTTCCTGGATTACCTCTTTAACCATTGCTACACGACGCTCTTCTGTCTCGGTAGCCTTTGCTTTGCGCAGGGCAATCTCTTCGCGCTCTTGCTCAACTTCACGCAAAAATCCATCAGAAAGCTCCGCCTCGTCCGAAGACTCGCCATACAGCGGAAGGACATCGGCATCGTCATCACTGCCATAAGCAAAGGCAGCGGCAGCAGGAACAGATACCATGCTATCACTGCCAACGATAAACCGCCGATACTGGGCCTGTGCCTGAAGCATATAGCTCTGCAAATGCAAATCCTGCAAGCGACCCTGCCCCGTGTCTACAATACCTATTCGAAGACAGCTAGGACGCCAGAACCAAAAAGAGTCGCCAGTGGCTCCCAGCTTCTCGGTTGCCAGCAAATATGGTAAAGCTACGCTGTCAAAGTCAGGACGGACACGCCACCAATCTGCAGCCTGAGACTGACTAACCGCATGTGGAAACAACTCCTGTATTCGCGAACATGTATTCCTGATAGACAGCGATGGTGTAGGTGGGCCAACATCGTCAATCGGCTCAAAAGCGCTGTACTGATCAACAATGTTTCCAGACGGCGCCTCGAAAAGCTCTGTGGTGACCAGCAATGGCGCTATCCGTTTCCGAGGCCTTTCTGCTGCCGCCGCTGCTACAACAGGTAATGAATCGCGAGAAATGCCGTTGTCAATATCAGGCTGCGCAATTATAAGGTCTGCATCTGCGGATGTGTGAGACATATGTGACACACTATCTGAAGTAACAATAATATTGCCGGTGCGCGACTCAGACATACGCTCCGGCAATTCAGACCCAAGCATGCGCTGCTCATCTGGTTTATGCCGGTCATAAGCAAATAAGTCATTGTCTGCAATCGCGGACATGTCCTCCGGATCTGTGCCACTCAACGGTAGCGCGCGTGTAGCGTCCATTGGTGCGTATTCTGTATCACTTCCATCCGATAAAACGTCCGAGTCGCTATCAATACAGGCACCGCTGTAGCTGGCAGAAATAAGTGATATTGCCCGCGGTGCAACAGACCGGACCGCCAGACTAGCGATATACTGAGCAAGCAAAGCGCTAGTTGGGCTGTCGTTATCGTCGTCGTCCGATGCAGCGTAATGCTGCTCTAACGCGTTACTATTTTCTAGATACGCTGCACTAGCTGACGGTGGCAGCAATGCTAGCGAGTAAGAGCCATTGATACCCTCTGCTGTTATATTCCACTTTTCGCATAGTTGCCGAACGTTTCGCATAAGCATAAGCGATAAACCAGCCCGAAGACCCACATTGCGATTCAGGAATTCGTAGGAAAGTCCCTCCACTAACAGCGCGCCGTCGATGCTATGCTCTATAACCGATGAGGTAGCCCAATTAAAAAATACTATCATTATTAATTTTGGTTTCCAGAGCGCCCAAAAGTGCCCATGCGATCCAACCAAAGCAAATTCTCCTTCAAAGGTACTTACTCTCAATGTCGTTAGGCACTAGACCCTTTGGCGCGCATGTCCTTAGCCAGCTGGCTACTTCACGAACAGACCAAGTTCGCGGCTCTCTATGTCTAAAGTCGGGAGTGCTTTGTGTGTGCAAGTTATTGAGGTCTGCAGGCCGTGACATACTCGCATGTTAGCCACACCGTCCGGATCGCTGCACAAATTGCCTCCGATGAGCAAGAATTCTAAAAAGGTTCTGAAAATACCATGAAAGAAGCGCTGCAGAGAAGCAAAATATAACAGCTCTCTCGATTCCCTTTCTTGTGCATAAAAGCCAAACAAATCAATGAGGATCACCACGGCCATAATCTAATTTTATGACAAACATCGGGTTTGAATAAACGCACGTCGACTGCAACCAGACAGCCGCCCCAAATGTACTGGTACAAGGCAATAGCTGTTCAGTAGTCTGCCGAACCATAGTGTTCTATTGACAATAATGGCTTCCTGTGTAATAGGAGTATTTTATATTTCTAAACACCTGTCGCTTATTTCTACGAAAAGAACAGACGGCGAGGCCGCTGTGCAGCAAATTTTATAATAATAATTACAATATAAACAAAAAACATCTAGCACAGCTACACAAAGATTACTGGTAACTGTACCAACTTGGTGCAAAGCCATCTCGCTCAAAAACATGCTTTCCTTGGCTGGAAAACTTGACATTGAATATTTTTTACGCGAAAGAGTCAATCTGCTGCTCCCATCTCCCTCAGCATCAAAAAAATTATGCTTGTTTATTCAAATATGCGACAGAAATATTTAATATTTACAATAAAACCCAATAATTGCCAGCTTGCTCAGTGATGTATTTAACACCAGCATATCCACAACTAGCAAATAATCCTCTAGAGCGAGATTTACATGCGCCAATTCGAATAAACTGATACTTCAATGCCAATTTAAGCAATTAATAAAACCTGCAATGCCTCCAATAGAGTTGAATAAACTATACATATATGGTGGCTGCGACCACTTTTACAAATGTTTTCAAGACTAGAACAAAAATGCTAACGACAACGCCGCAAGACATATAAATAACGCTTTTACATCCCAATTCTCTTTTTGTGTCAACGCATTGGATTCTTCTGCAATTTCTAGTATACAAAAAAACATGTCTGTTAAGAGGTGTACTACAATTTCTGGTTGTCCTTTTATCTCGTCATTACCAGCTAAATTGACGAGAACTGCGTAATTCTCCTTTATTCCTTTACTTCTTATATATACATTTACTACAACCGTATAAAGCTTTCCTATAAAAATCGTACAACATAAAAAATTATAAAAAACATTGTCTTTTTCCTATTCCATTTTATCACCTTTTGTTCTTTTATGCTGCCTGAAGATACCAGCGGGCATTCAAACGTATTAAGAAAACTAGTCAACTTGCAGAATTTCGAATACACGCTGAAAAGTGCTCCGCGCATCCCTGTTGAACCTAAAATTATTAACTCACAAGGGTTGATTGGCGACCCACCGCAGACCACACATATTCTGTTAGTAAACACTGCATTAAGAATTGATTTGTGCTGGTCTAAACAAAAGTATGCTGCTAAACGTTGTAAAATTGTGCAACACCAAACTTAACAATTAGGTATTTAATAGTTGCTAAAATCCGCCCCTTTATGTAAGACAATTAGCGGTGACTTTATACTCTTGGTTTTATACGTGTAACAATGCACGGAGCTTTTGCCCATACACAACTGGCTTAATATCAATCTATTAGAATCAATATATTTAGTGTAAACTGAATGTAGACTGATAGTATAATTTGCACTAAAATTTCTCTATAGTTTAACATCTGCTTTATTAATATAGAAATACAACTGAATTTCTCTAGCGTTGGTGGACAGATTGGACAGATCTTTTCTACTTGGAGGAATAGCGCAGCTGTGGACCTACGACTGCAGCAAGATTCCTGCACCACACCAAATTTCAGGTGTACCAATCCCAACGTGCGTATCAACAGACACAGCCTCCGATGCACAGACGTGGTTTCAGGGTCATCTATTTACATCTGACAAAGGTGTTAAAAAACAATATGCTATTCTTGGGATTTCTGCACGAGCACCACCGCCCATCCATAGCTGTATGGTTTCATCCGATTATAAGCCAACCTATTTTGACATTTTCATAACAGCATACCTTGAAGATGGCGTAAAGCTATCCTATTATGCGTTAAACGTTGAGCGAGGCGGGTCGGGCGATGCTATTGAATTGACGCTTAAACGTGAAGAACTGGCTATCAACACGGTTCAGAGACTGCCACCCGCGTTCTCAACATTTGTTGGCGATGCAGAGCAAGTTAAAAATTTGAGATTTTCGACTACAAGGCTAATGTCAGGCAATCGCGCAGAAAGACACTTGGAAAGATATGCTCCAGAAGCATTGGTCTTGTACGCAGATCAATCGGAAAGCCCAGTGGTATGTCTTGGGGCGATCTCTATTCACTAGTGACAAGATGTATGTTCTGAATGCTGCCAATGCAAATCTAGATCGAGCCATGGCACGCAAACGCTATTGCATTACAAATAAAGGACATTTGTTGATGAAGGAGAAACAAAAATGCTGCATATAACAAGATAAAAAATTGAATATGCGGGACAAGCAACCTGCTCTAATGGCACATGTAAATGCCGTCTGCTTTTTTCTTATTTGGCACTACTAAAGATGTGACAGCCTGGCATCGAGGCTTGGCAGTTTACCACAAAGAGAGAATCGTTAAATATCTTGCACTTTAAAGCATTCTTAGTTGCTATAGTGGCACTTTCATTTGGTTCTGTTTACCTCACAACTGTTAAAATTGCACTATAACTATTTTACTGTTTTTTTTTTTTTTGCTTTTCTGGCACTTGACATATAAAGGCATGATTAGGTAGAGTACATAGCAGCAGTGCTCAAGAATTTAAGGCAGAGTTGTGTCTAATAGTAACAGTCCATTTTATCTTTTTTTTTTACATATACGGGCTTTAGATGTTGACCCACGCAAGTGCTCCATTAAAGGTACGTGGAAAAAGGTGCAGGTTCTTTTCTGGGGGAGTTTTAAAGTTATTTCTCAGGAAAGTGGATGCTGTCCCAATTGCTGGTTCAGTGCAAGCCAGGTTACTAAGCTGAGTCGCAGCAGAGCTCCATATCGTTAGTAATTTTGCTAGGCTAAGCTGAAATAAAAGATTAGGACAGGCTCCTGTGGTTTATATTAATATTCTATTTGGGATAGTCAAGTATGTATCAGTTATAAAAGTTATTTAAATTCTTTGGGTTAATTTTTGACTGATTGCAACATATTGATTAACGCGGGTCAAACATTTAGCGGTTGCATGCTTATATAAATGTGATACCATTTTGAATTTGTGGACAATAGTTTCTCAACTTGCTTTTATTATTTGGAAAAGTAGTCATCGCTATTTTACTCATTATAAAGCGTACATGGTAATTTTTTAAATAGTTTTTATTGATGTGTTACGAAGGGGTGGGACTTGAGCGAATGAACAATGCTCTGATCTTGCCCTTAAACATGTGCAGACAGTCGGCTCAACTCTCTCAGTGATTGTCTCCATTATTGTATAAGCAGTAAACCTATAAAAACAGAGTATGCTGCGTAGTGTCTAAAAGTTGTGCCTTTTATTAACCTAAAGAATAATTTTTGCATATTTTAAGCGTTCCACAACTTTGAATATTTGTAACAGATGTCAGATATATAGGGAGCTTCTAGCATCCACACAAATTTAAGAGCAACTTTGGCTACAGCAACTAGGACAAACGAAGTTGAATCCAAAGTGAAAAGTAAATGCTTGGCGAGGGACAATAGTAGCGACCACTGTTGTGGAAGGGAATAATTGACAGAATTGCATCAATAGTTGAACCATGTATAGTAGTAGATATGCTTAGTGGCAACTGATGCACTAGTCCAAATTACTGCATAAAACTTGAGATCTCTTGTACCCGACTGCTAGCTGTAGTTATAGCCATTGTGTTGTTTCGCTGATATGGCTAAATCTGGCATTGACGTCACCAGCTACAATCGCAGATTCAATTTGATTGTGTTCAGCTAGCACTTGACGCAGCAGATCCAGTGCTAGTGACATGAAACACTGTGGCGAGATATATACGCTAATCACTATAATTTAATTTTGTAGCACAACTCCAGTAACACTTATACAGCCATGTGTAGTTAAAGCACTCTGGCTTATACACGCGGCAATACTGCTCTCTATCGCTATTCTCCCGGGGCATGTAAGTGAAGATGATTGTTATTATCAATCTGGCATTTGCCCTGTCGGGCTATATGTGCTGCTGCAATTGGATGTTTAACCCTATTTCTATTGCGCACAATATACAATCCTTGCAAATGAGTTGCTCGTGATAGCTCAACATGGAGCATAGACTTGGGCATCTTCTTAGCATGCACTGTTAGAGCTTTATATGCCATTCCTTGCGACTTGTGTGTTGTCAATGCCTTAGCAACGCCCGATGGAATCTGCTTTTGTACACAGTATCCATGTCACTGGCCATATTTGCTCAGGATCCGGTATTTAATAGGTTTAATTGGTGCCCAGTTTAATGTGCACACTCCATATGGAAGTAGTAGAAACTTATGTTCAGCCATTCCCTGTAGAAGTGAACGTCCTGATCTCCAATCATCGAACTCTATCCATACACACATCACATGCTGCATAGTTTCTGCGGGGTCATTGGGGACATTGATCACTGGGCCAAGTGCACGAAATTGTCCATAAACACCGCCAACATTCCAGATTGCTTGAAAGTGATAACGTGGGCCAAAAGCTGTTGCTCAACCTTATTTGTTTCTACGGTATTTCTGTCATACGCAGGAAAGTAATAACGATTACACCGGGCCATCTATGGAACCCTAGGAGTACTTGCTGAGAGATCACCATAGCATGTGTGGCACAGCTGGAAGCTGGCATTGCGTTCCAAGCACTCTGTACCTTTGTGTTGAATTAATTTCACCAAACACCTGTACAAGCATGCTTAGTGGCAGTTCATCAAGTTGATTGCCAGAAAAGCTTCTCATGCGGCTTGGAAACTTTAGCAAATGGCAACATTCACATACACAAGTTGGGCCATCATGCTTGTAGTGGTTGAAATAATACACGGACTTATCCCAAGATGTTTGTTCGGAAATTTTCTTGACTATCTGGTCACCGGGATTGTCGTCAAAAAACATGCATGACAGCAGACCATCTATAAAGAGCATAACAAAGTATTAATTGCATATAATTTAGCCACAAGTTGTAAACTATCCATAGTATGCTTTAAAAAACAGTTTTAGAGCAATAAACTTGAGCCCCTTAAACCCCTTTTTATTTTATTGCTTACTTTCATCCAATGGTACACTGGGTTCCATTTGCTTGTCAACTTCCGCCTGGTCTGGACGACGCATATTATCCCGTGTCACCATTTGTCTCTGACCACAACCACAACCACAAGACATTAGCAAAATTAGTACATGGATAACCAACTTGCTAAGAATATCCTCTGTTTGAAGCAGGACTATGTTCCATTTTATATAGAAAAGGCAAAAAGCAAATAAATAGAGCAAACAATATAAAAGTCAACTTGCCAAAAAAGCAAAAAATACCCCAATAATGAAGTCGATGAGGAGCCAAAATGACTTGTGTTAGTATTGTATTTTAGAAAATACTACTGTGCGTTTTGTAAAGCATAGAAGCATTTTTATTCAATAAATTCTAATTATTTTACCACAGCTACAGATACGCCCATGTGAATAAATTTTGACTTGCCTAATCAACTCCAAGACAACTATAAAACATTGACGACATCTTTCTAAAATACTTTCACCCAACTTGGTTCAGCAGTTTAGCAAGTTGACCGCAGAAGCAACTAAAGTTGCATTCACGCATCTGGCACCGCTGTACTGGATAAAAGGAGTTTTTCCTTGAAGTGCTACATTTATTTAAACATTCTTGTCGATTTTCTTTCTATGAGGTGCGCTGTTAGTCAACATCTACAGCAGTAAGCAGGCTCTGCCACTACCTTTTAATTACGCTTCTAAATATAGAGCTTCAAAACATGTGTATAACGTGCACTTTGGCCACAGTTAACGATACTTAGAGCTACATTCTCTCTTTCATGCTACGCGTTATCCTTGCAGAGTATGCATAAAAACCAGCAACAACTGCAAAGAATCCCTTTAATAAGTCTCATTGATGCTAAAAAAAATTAAATAGAAATTTATCCATTCAGTAATCTGCACATATTCCGTTTGACACAGTCGTGTTCAAAAAAACATTATATTAGACCATTATACAAAAGCAAACAGCGCTAGTATCAAATTAGAAACCTCTGCACATTAAAGTATGCGTAGCAAAAAAGGGCAGGTCACCGATAGCTACCGTCTCATATTCTGATATCACATCTTACAAGTCAGTTTTGTTCTACAAGTCAGTATTGTTCTATAAGCCAGTCTTCCGACCAGATTAAAAACAGTAAACGGGCGAACTCTATACCCAGAGTCCAAAATATGTTCCATCAAAGGGTTGTTTGGCTAACCTCCTTACAAAGTGGATACATGGTTTCCTTATTCTATTTTCTGGCCTAAAAGAATATTGGGAAAAGCGGTTTTGAATGGGGTTTTCTCACAACTCTCAAGTACTGAAAGTGCACATGCCCGCTGTGCAAAGAAGATGGACTATGCTAAGCTGTGCTTGCTTTCTTGACACTGTACGTTCTGACAGCCAGAATATACAACTTTATTCCATATCATACATCTCAAAGGAATGGTAGCTAGGAAACACAAAATCATCGTCAATAGCATTCCGCAGCTGCTCGGTAATAAAAGATTCTAGCTTTTCTACATTATTTAATACATGCTGGTCGGCATCGCCAATCTCAGTGCGGATGCTGAAATGATCCAGCAAACTGGGTCTTTGCGGTGGATCTGGTTCCAGAAAGCAGACATTCACACGGTTTCCTAGATAGGCCACCACCAGAGTTGCCGCAAACTCTATCTTGGTGATGGTCATCTTGACGGGTAGACTGACAAATTGTGCGGCGGGGTAGTTTAGTTGAAGCTCCATTCGTAGCACTATGGTCATATCGCCACAGTACTCGACTCTGGCCCGCAATTGTATATCAGCTTCACCACGCTCCACGGCAACTGATCCAGAAATTGTTTGAGCACCCAATCCTGGAGGTTGTCCATCAGTCGGGGCCATGAATAGAAGTTCTGGAGGCGGTGGTGGATGATACAGCCCCTGCACCGGCCCCCACACATGCGGTACAGGCGTCATCGTCCCTGAGCGCGCAATAACATCCATCCGGGGGTTTAGAAAGTAACTTCTTACCGTAGCCTGAGATTCTGGCCGGCCAATTTGATCTGGGCGCTGTTGTAGCCTACCCGAAAGTTCTGCAAAGTCATCTACGCCGCTGTAATGGCTGCTGTCCAGCAGATCGCGTTCCAGAGCTTTTGCACTGACATTACTGCCGCCCTCACTGTTTTTGTTACCATCGTCGGCGTTGTCGTCATCTGTAGCCAGGTAAAACTCGGGAAAGGGCTCAGTTAAATCTTGTATTTCCAAGTACGGCGGCACGCTGCCGAAATCCAGATCCTCAACGACAATTTCACCCAGAAAGCTAGGCCGCGGTTCCAAATTGGCAAAGAACTTGTTGAGCTGCGCCTGGACGCTCTGTGCAACCCGCTTGTCGAGTTTTTCCCAGTATATACTAAAGGACATTGGCTATAGTGTAGGAGTCATTACGATTGTAACAGGAAATGCAAAACATGAGCTTAACGAAAGGAAGGAAGAAAGAGACTACAATCGTAGATCAGGGGGAAGTGAGAAGTGAGAAGTGGCCAGGAAACAGATGGCGTGAAGGGTTTGTTTGGCATAGCAGAAGCAGATGATCTGAGGATTAGAGCACAGATGAGGGCTTCCCAAGAAGAAAGGCCGACGGGTTGTACGGATCGGCGGTTGAGCGTGCGTTTGGTGGCGGCGCTGGAGGTGGAGGCAGCGGACATTGCGGAGCGTCGTCCAGAGATAGCACACCACTCGCAGTAATAAGGCGTTTGGTGCTTGGGATGGCAATAGCGGAAGGGGCAGGGGTATTCGATGAGGGG
>JANBQQ010000316.1:0-17319 GCA_027577275.1 Coemansia sp. RSA 988 | reverse complement strand
GAAGCCCAAGACAAAAGCACAACAACACTCGAGTTAGCCATCACTGCCCTAAACCAGGAACATAGCTGCTGAGTATTTCTTCTTTCAGGTCATGTGAAATATTTTACTCAAATATATCCTCCATCGCATCGTCGTCTATTTCGGAATTAGAGTCAAGCTCGATTGGCTGATTTTCAGTACCTGGAGCTGGCTCAGGAACATCAGCATCGACGTCAATAAGTTCTTGCTTCGAAGTGTCTTGCGCTGGTATTTCGGTGGTAGTGATAGTAGTAGATGCTTGACCATCAGAGTGTTTCGAAGTAGTACTTGTAGCAACTAACAAGCTCGCATCCGCAGAGTTTTGATGTGTGTGCTGACTATCGTCTTGCTGCTTATCTTTGTTAGATTTATCTGGCGATCGAACAGAATCAATGACCATTGCACTGCTTTGCTCGCACTGAGTATCGTCTGGCTCAGATATCGGGGCCTCTGCCAATTCTGGCAAATCCTCTACCGCGCAGCCGTCTATAACTTTTTGCAATGCATCATACTGTCGTTTGTATCTTGTCCATCTCCCATTCAGTTTAAAAGTAGCTTCAGGAAGTGTCAGATCGATCACTTCGCCGATTAAGCAACGTACTCGCGCAGCATCGAGTTCCTCATGTGCTCGTGTACGAATGTCATTGAGACGAATGAGGTATTCGTCTAAAATGGCTTCCAAATGTTGCCATTCCCTTTGAAATAATATGCTCTCATCCTTCTTGGTTTTAATATTAGCCACGCTCAGTCCTTCGTGTGGTTCTGGTAAAGCCCGTAGTATATCACCGGAATATACAATAAGTCGCGAATAGCTCCGGTATAACTCCTCAGCATACTTTCGCAAGGGCTTTGAATTTGTTTCCATATTCAAGAATGGCGTTCGCAACAAAGATTCTTAATAGAAAGAAAAAACAAGGAAAAAAGATCAAAACAGAGAGTTAGCTTCCTCCAAAAAAATATTAATTTTCATCACTCACATCCATTTCCGACTCATCAGAACCACGCGACTGACCCATTTCGATTTTGCGACGCTTTGAGGAAGCACTACCCTCAGCATTATCCTTTGCAAACTGGCGTCCTACCTTCTCGCGAATTGCTTGCAAGCTGTTCTCCTCTTCAGCCCAGCCAAGTACCAAATGACGACCATAAAGATGTGTGCTTTTCATGGTGTCCAACACATGTTGTGCTTCCTGCGGAGTAAGGAAATCGACAAAGGCAAAGCCGCGATGTCCACCAGAGAACTTTTTCGGAAGGCGTACTGATTTGACTTGACCAAAGGCAGAAACCAGTTCGCGAATATCTTTGCGTGTAGCTTCGAACGGCACATTCTTGACCACAAGTTTGGTACTCTTTGGTTGCTTGCCATCGAGCACCAAGGAATCTGATCCGTCGTCGGCTGCTGCTTTGCCAAGACGATCCGACATCTTGAGCACTAGCGCGTGGCCATCAACCTCAATTCCTTGGTACGAATCCAGTGCCTGTTGAGCTGCGGATGGCATTTTGTACTCCACAAATCCAAATCCCATCGACTTTAAGCTGCTCTGATTCTTCGCATCGCGCTTTCGACGGATCAGCACACTAGCAAGTCCATCCACACCATTAAATATCGGTCGCAGTGTATCCTCTGTCGTCTCAAAGTTAAGGTTCTTAATGAATAGCACGCAACCCGCTTGACCCCTTGAATTAACGTCGCCTACAGCCGAAGAAGCGACTCCACCGGCGGCAACAGGTTCGTGAATAGCTTCCAACTGCGCTTTTGATCCCAAAGTAGAGTCTTGCTGCTTCTTTGGCGCATCATGCGCAGATGCGTCGAATGAAGACTCAAAGATGCCCACGGGAGCACGCTCAAGATATATTGGCGCGTCCTTCAGACGCTTATAAGCCAGATGACGGAATGCTGCACGCGCCTCAGTAGGTTCTAGAAATTCGACAATGGCAATGGTACGCGAAGGTGGAAGAAGCACACGACCCAAATTGCCATGCTTCCCAAACAATGTGCGCAGTTCATCCTCGTCAACACTGAACGGAATATTCTTAACTAGAATCACCACATCACTGCGCTCAGACTCATCGAAACGGTCTATCAGCACTCCATGCTCTTCAAAATATTGCTTTGCATTGTTGACCACATGCGTTTCAGCCAGCGCCAGTCGGACAGCCGGATTTCCTGACGAGTCAGCAGATAAAAGATCGGCCTTGGAGATGTCCAGTCGTGCAGAGATAGAGTCTGCAACGGCATCAGCACTCATATATAATGAGTTCCAATTGAAGTTGCTACCTGCCAGTGCCTTTTTCTTAGCGTCGCGCTCCTTCTGCACGCTTGATTTAAAGCCGCCTAACGCGTCGTCTTGTTCTCGCGGCTGTGGCTTTTCCTTGCCCGGAAGAACGTGCAAAAGCCGCCCGAGAAAAACTTGGTTGTCTAGCGCCTTAAACGCATTGACTGCATGCTCTGGTAAAAGGTAGAGCACATAGGCAAAGCCCTTGGGTCGCTTTGTGTCTTTGGATATTGGAATATGCACCTCAGATAGTGGCCCAAATGCTTCAAACACTTGTCGTATGTCCTCTTCTGTGGCCATGTAGGGCAGATTGCGCACGAATAACCGTCCAGTCTCGTTGATCTGCGCAATAGCGCTGGCGACTGCCACCGTTGGATCGATGTCTTCAACCTTCATATCACTGGCCACTACCGCATTCTCGCTTTTGTCTGTAGTATCCAATTTTGCATCCTCATTCTCGCTTCCCTGCTCTTCATCGTCTTCCACCTTTGACGCCATGTGCATTCGCAACCATTCCAAATCCGATACAGGCGCAGAAACTGACTGGGACTCCTTAGTCAGATCAGTCTCCTGTTCGTTGGATACATCATCCTCACTTTCTTCAGGAACTGGTTCACTTTCCATTTCCTTTCCATCGGTTTTGCTTTCAACCTGCTCTCGCCGCGCAGCAACAGCATCTTTGACAGCGGATAGTTCGTTTACATTCCAATTCGCATAATCGTCGTTTGTCCAAGCCCTGTTAGACACTCGCGGTGCCATCACTTGCAAAAACTCTTTAAACCGCGGATCATCTTGATTATCCACAAGTAGCTCATCATAAAGTGTGCGAATCGCATTTTGAGTCTTTTCCTTCTGTTGCTGCTGCTTCTTGAGAGCATCTGCTTTTGCATTTTTGATTCCATGCGACTTGTTATACAGCGATGTACCCTGTGTATATATAGACCATGCCCGTGGAAGAGATACGTCACCTCGAGGTTTTGCGATCTCAACATTAATCTTCGAAGTGTCTATAAACGTGTTATTAAAGAACCTCAGCGCTTCCTTTGCTTCCTGTTCGGATCGATATCCGATGTATCCAAACCGTCGAAACTTGCCTGTACTAGTATAGACCAGTTTAACGTCAGTGATCTCACCCTTTGAGTCAAAGTGACTACGGAAGCGACTCTCGCTTATATGCTTTGGAAGGTTCTGCACAATGATACGCGATGACATATCTACTATCCACACGTATTATTCAGCGCTGCTCTACTCTCAGTAATGGTTGCAAATGGTTCTATCAATTCAAAAAAAGAAGAAAGTAAAGGAAACTGTGTCCAGAAATTGTTAACGAAAGAAAAAAAAGTTGAAGAACAAGCTTGCTTTCAAAGCCAAAGAGACATTGCCAGACAATATTTTCTTGACATGATCCGCTTGATCGATGTGATTACACAAAAGCATCACTTCTTCCCATGTCGGGCCTTTGCGGCTTTGCCACCATCCCACCAAGGCGCACCTTCGCTAGCACGACCTTTTCCAACACGACCCTTCCCTTTCTTCAGAGTTCGCTTAAAACGATCATTGCTCTGTGGCAGATCATCAGTCGGTGTGCCAGAAGACGTCTTGGATTCCTGTCTCTTCTTTATATGTGCGAACCTGAGTTCGCGTTTCTTGACTATCTGCGCATTCTCAATGGCAAACATAACGCGCAGCGATCTCCGCGATATCTTGTGTGTCGACTTTTGCGATTCTTCCGGCTCCTCACTATCGACAAGATGCTTTGAAAAAGCCTGTTTGCTGTTCGAAAAATTTAGGTAACGCAGACACGCAAGCGCATGAGCGTGATGGGTGAACTCTATAAACCCGTATCCCAAACTGCGAGACTTTCCAGAACTGGCATCAACGCGATCTGTAGACCGAACGATCTTGGCCTGCGTTACACGTGGCATCTTATCCCAACCTTCCTCCATCTCTTCCTTACTCAGAGCCTGTCGCGCCTGGCTCTTGGTCTCTTGTTTAAACTTTGAGATTGCAGAAATGGCAGCGCTACGCAGTGCTGCGTCGTCAATGGAACGCGGAATATTATGGATAGTGAGACGTGTTTTGGACATGTAAAGGTTGGGATTCTTTAGGATCTGGTTCTTACGTACTGAGTACTCTTTCACATGATGCTCAAGATCGGGTGGTGCCATGAGCGCTGCCAGTGGTGTGTCAGGAAACACTACACCCTCCTTGAGCAAATAGGCGAAGCGTTTGTCTTTGCCCTTACGCTTCTGTACACCCTCTGCTGCCAGATTTCCTGCGCTGCTGCGGTCGACTGCTTTTACCACCGACAACATCCGACCATCAAGAACAAATTGCGAAGTTGCGTCAACTTTCTTGGGCGCCTCTTGTAGTAGGATCGATTTTCCATGCTGATCAGACCGCACTGACGTTGCTGCAGTTGGTGTACGTCCAAGTTTCTCAGAAAGCGATTGCGCTTTTTGTGCAGCATCGAGGCACTTTGCTGCGTCCTCAGAGTTCCAGAAACATACAAATGCCGTACCCCGCGACCTTCCTGTCTGATTATCATGGACTATTCGGCAGTATCGCAACCGTCCAAATGTCCGGAATAGTTCAAATAGTCCATTCTCGTCAGAATCAAATGAGAGATTGCGGAGGAAAAGCGTGCATCCTTCTTGAAGTGACTCGTCAATTACATCATCAACCTCACTATCAGCCTGGCTCATATCCTCATCCTCATCCTCATCAGCAGCACCGTCCTTAGATTCCCCATCATCGTCATCTTCACCTGCTTCAACTCCAGAAGGCGAGCCTCCTTCAATATCACTGCCATCGACAGACTCCATTTCCGCATCATCATCGCCAAATTCAGGTTTCTCAACTTCGCCCTTTTCTTCCATCTCTTTGAACTTGTCCTTTGCAATCGCAAGGGCTACGGATATCGTGCGTCCCTGCAGCGTACTCTCGTTCCATTTGGTCACTGCTCGCTGGGCACTCCCATAGTCACCCATCTGCACAAATGCAAATCCACGCAATGGACCGCCAGTGAACTTGCGCGGCAGATCCACATCGAGAACAGTTCCGCAGTCAGACAGGAGGTTTTCTAGATCGCGCTCGCGTACCTTAAAGGGTAGATTGCGCACAATAAGACGTGCACCCTTATTAAGGTATTCAAGTTTGAGCTTGACCACAAGCTTTGCACCCTTGAATACATGATTGTCCAATGACTTTACTGCCTTTAACGCCATTGCGTGGTTGTCAAAGGTAACGTGTGCTGTGCCACCGGCACCATCCTTCAGTTGCTCCTCGGTTGCTCCTTTAAAAGGAACTGGATAGACAACCGAGTGAGGATTACCAATCTTTTTGACCCGCTTGACAATATGCTTCTTTGTCGTGTTTGATGGGATGCCACTGATTGCAATCGTGCGTGACTCGACTTTTGTCTTGCTATTTTTGCCGCCATCTGTCTTTAGTTTCTTGGTGACAGTATCTGAGTCTTGTGAATCCTGGTGCTGGCGCTTTACTGGTTTTTGTTCCTTGGCTTCGCTAGCACGAGCATGCTTCTTCATCGCAAAATCTAGCATCAACCGCTTCTTGTTACGGAACTTTGTATCTGCCAATTCTTCGATTGCGCGCGCAGCATCTTCTGCAAGCACAAACTGCACAAAACCGAACCCGCGATTCCCAAGCTGCGCCTTCTTAGCGCCATCTGCCTTTGCCGTTTCGTCTGTAATAGACTTAGCGCCCGGTTCCTCCACTATAGGCTCATCTGCTGCTGACTCATCGATCTTCTTTGCTACCACAAAGCACGAGCGCACTGGACCGATGTTACTGAAGAATGTCTCGAGTTCTTCATTGGTTGCGCTCTTAGGTAGACCGCGTACAAAAAGCGTCGACTTGGCATACTTCTCTAACGGTTGAGACTTTGCCTTTGTTTTGTCATTGGCCTCGCTGGGCGCCAGTTCTGTTTGCTTTGGGATATCTTTAAGATCAAACTCGTCAAACAGTGTGTCCAGCCCCGACATTTTAAAGGTGCTAACGTGCTGGGAAGTGGGTCTTCTTTAGAAAGAGCAATGCTACGAGACGTGTAAGAAGCAGAGCACAAAGCTGTGGCCTGGTTTAGCCTTGATCGCACTTGAAGAAAAAAAATATTGTGCCGTGGGTGATCATAATCATCATAAAAGCTTGGATCAAGGCTTTCCTTCAGTTCTTTGTGGATGCGTGGCACGCAATAGCAGTGCTGTAAGCAACAAGTGAAGGCAGTTGTCTTCCTCTCTCGCACACCAAATATCTCTATTTGCACGCGTGTCGATATATTGCTCTTGGAATACACCCGTCACAATGGTAAATAGCCGCGCATCCATCGCGCCAGCAGCCCCAGGACTCTCGCATCCATCAGTCAGAAAACCCGCATCCATCGCATATATCTCAGAAACCAAGCAGCTGTGAGGACAAAAGTCATGAAACTGAAGCCTCTTGCAGCGATTTTTTTATTTACGACCTCAATTACAGACTGAAATGCTTTTCGACTGAATTCTGCGTTACTTCTAAGTGTTGAATTCGACGAATTGGTTGAAAGCGTTAGATTCGTGAGGTCGTACAAAGAGCGTTTTTGCCTAGGGTTATTTAGCTAAGGCAGTGCTATATCCAATTTGCCAGCAAATGTGAACAGCAGACTAGAAAGCGCTTCTAGAGAGCTCGTTTAAATTATTGCACTGACACTTTTGGTATTGGGCCAATGTACCCAATCCACTGTTAAAGCGGTGCTATATTTGTCTATATTTGGAGACTTTGGGCGTACTTTAAAACGAGCACCTAGGCTGTATGTTGTCTATCATTTGCGGCGGTTGACTGATGCGAGGACAATCTGGGCAGCTGCGCTATGTTCTGTTTGATGCAAAGACTAGGCCGCATTTGAAATAGCACAGTTATACTAACATCCCCTGTTCAAATTTAATATTTTTTCTTGTCTCGGTTGCGTGGGCGGAAATTTTGTGTAGGTTAACATTCCCAAGACCCGTAACACTTTCTGCAAGGGCAAAGAGTGCCGCAAGCACACACCGCACAAGGTCACCCAGTACAAGGCTGGTAAGGCTTCGGTGTTTGCTCAGGGTAAGCGTCGTTACGATCGGAAGCAGTCCGGATTTGGTGGTCAGACCAAGCCCGTCTTCCACAAGAAGGCTAAGACCACGAAGAAGGTCGTCCTGCGTCTCGAGTGCACTGTCTGCAAGTTCAAGCAGCAGCTTGCCCTTAAGCGCTGCAAGCACTTTGAGCTTGGTGGCGACAAGAAGAGGAAGAACGCTGCGCTTGTGTTCTAAAATTGTTCAGGATTATATTGGACTTGCTTTTACACTTGTAATACACAGTGTCGTTCTCTTATTGTTGATCGTTGATATTGTTGAAACCAGGATAGAGTTAGTACACACAAAATGAATGTATTCTGGTTGTTTTACTTTGCAAGAAAATAATTAAGGGCATTGCGCTTGCCAGGTTCATTCCATACCCTCAATGATTGTTCCCAGCGTAGCTGCACTAAGTGGGATAAAGACATACTCGGTCCCATCTGGTGCATGACGTGACTGGATCACCTTGTGGTCGCGGAACTCGGTCAGCTGGGAGCGGAATGTCATCTCGCTGGTGACCAGGAACTGGTCTCTGCAAGCGGAAAAGTAGCCGCTGTATGGCATCTCGGGCGTCTTTGCAGTGGACTTCTTCTGTGGATCGACAGTGTCATCCATAACCGACTCGGCAATCTGGTATTCAGCGAGAATGCGGAAGATCCCTTTGGCATTCTCAGTCAAGCTGGCCAGAACATGGAGCACGCCTCGAGGCCCAATCTCCGCTGCCTGTGTCGTGAAGTTTTCATAGCTGGTCTCAACCGCATAGTGCTCGAACGTTGTAAGGTCGTGCCATACCCAGTTGAAACGAGTGATTGTGCTAGAGTCCCAGATAAGCGGCGCCTCAATGTGGTCTATTGAGGCCAGAAAATGGACGCCTGGACTGCTTGCCAACACGGCCAGGGCTGCTTGATGTTTCCGCAAACACGGTCCATCGATGTTGTGGACAACAATGTACATGTCGTCAATTTCACAGGCATTAGAAATAAAGTAGCCATGTATTAGCGAAGCTAGATCAGCGACCGATCCTGTAGTATCTCGTAGACCGAGGACTTCGGATACTATCTTCTCTAGCGACTGTTTCAGATTCAAAGCCGGAAAGTACCCATTAATAATTACCACGACTGCGTCGTCTGCGAGCTTTGTGGCAAAGCTGTTAATTAACCGCCGCTTCGATCCATATCCGTAGAATACAATGTTAAATCCGCAGGTCAACTCCAAGTACCACTGGCGGAATTGCTGACGGTGGAGTCGATCGAGCAAAGCAAGCTCGTCATTATGCTTTATAGGAACTTTTGACAATAATTCCTGGCTCTGTGCTTGCGTTTGCAATGGAAGCTTGGAAAGGGTATTATCTGACGTCTTGGGACCTTGCAAAGCATGGAGGTCCTGGAAATAGCGCTCATACGCTGGTTCGGTACGCTCAAAGTCGTTAATTTCCTCGTTGAAGCCACTGTCATCGTCCCTGGCCTCTCCTGCAGAATTCTCATCGTCGCTATTTGGAGCCCTGCGGCTGTTTGCGGCCTGTTGATCTGGTTCGCTATGCTCATCTTCCTCGTCATCGTCATCATTGTCTTCATTTCCACCATCGGCAGTCGTATGTGATTTTGCACGACGACTAGTCCTTAATGCACTACCTCTAGGACCCTTAGCAGCACGCTCGCTGCCATGTAAGCTGCTGCTTACGCCACGCTTGCGTGTCACGCGTTTCTGGAAGCCATACACTGCTTGGCCGACAATGCTGTGCAAGCCCGACGTCTCTTCCGAGCTGTTTTCCTTATCCTCAGCATCAGCTGAGGCACCAAGTTTGAGAATGTCTGTGATCTCTGCAGAGGCGCGCGTAGGTGTGTTGTGCGCTGAATCGGCGAGCAGCGTTTTGCGCCCTCGTCTGGTGGCCGTCAACGTCAGACCCATGTCAAGGCGGTCGCGGGTTCGTGTAATTGTGCGCGGTGTGCTGCTAGCCCCGCTGTTATTGTTATCCTTCGCCATGGCGTTGGAATTCAATGACAGTCAATGAAGTGTTATGTTGTGTGAAAGCAGCTGGTGGAAGAAAGAAAAAAAGTTACAGAATAAGCGGAGAACTCAATAAGGAACGCGTCTGAACAGCAAACAACACCAGACCAAAGAATGAAAGTGTCGGCTCGGTCACGGCTCGGCCAAAGAACGACGCCATTTGTGCGCGTCCAGGTCTGGCTGCTTCCATCGTCTTTTGTCCTCAATCAATACACCTTTTTCACAAACTGTCCTACTTTTAAGTGAAGCAACAGCAGCCCAAGCGTATGAGCGAATGTCCGAGACAAAGAAGAAAGAGAGGTTGCAAGATGCCAGCGTAGTTCCAGTACACAGGTGGTTTCAATTCCTCAAGAGCCGAAATGCACAAGCAATATCGTTGCCAGTGACCATCCTCTTTGCACTGCTGATACGCTGGTGCGTCTCTTTGCATGGGTACTCGGGCAGACACACCCCCCCGCTATATGGCGATTACGAGGCACAACGGCATTGGATGGAGCTCACGTTCCATCTTCCGCCATCACAGTGGTACTATTACGATCTGCAATACTGGGGACTCGACTACCCACCATTGACTGCGTTTCAGAGCTGGTTATGTGGAGTGGTTGCCAACGCCATTGATCCCAGTTGGATTGCGCTTGGTGTCTCGCGAGGAATAGAGACCCACTCAAGCAAGCTCTTCATGCGTGCAAGCGTCATTGTGTTAGAGTTTGTGACATTTGTTCCTGCTGTGGTGCTGCTGTTTAGGCTGCGGGATATGCAAATGTCGTGGGCTGCCAGGCATGTCTCTATCTTTAGTGCGCTGATGCAGCCGTGTTTGCTTCTGGTCGACCATGGCCACTTCCAGTATAATGCAGTAATGCTGGGTTTCCTTGTATGGGCAGTGTATTTTGCAGCGCGGGAGCAGCATGTACTAATGGCGATTTCCTTCTGTTGCTCGTTTATGTTTAAGCAGATGGGCCTCTACTATGCGCCAGCAGTATTCTTCTTTCTTTTTGCACAGTGCTTCCGTCTCCAATACGGGGGTTTATTGTTTCTCAAGCTGGGGCTGGCAGTGCTAGGATCGGTAGGCATCATGTTGTTCCCTTGGATTCAGTCGCTAGATCAGCTTCAGCAGATATTGATACGCGTATTTCCAGTTGCACGCGGCCTTTATGAGGATAAAGTCGCTAATGTATGGTGTGCAGTAAACGTCGTCATCAAATTACGATCGCTGTTTGACACACAGGCACTTGTGCGTTTATCGACCGTAGCCACGGCGCTGGCGTTCTTACCATCTTGTTTGCACATGTTCTTCAAGCTCTGGCACCAGAATCCTCGTACAGACAATACTACGGCCAACGCGGTGACTCTGTTGAGCTATTGCCTGGTAAACACGTCTCTGGCATTCTTCCTCTTCTCATTCCAGGTGCATGAGAAGTCAATATTGTTACCACTTGGGGCGGCGCTGTTGTTGGTTGACAAGGAAGAGTGGGCAGTTAATTGGTTTGTGCAGGTCGCCTTATTCAGTCTCTACCCGCTACTTTTCAAGGACGGTCTTAATCTTCCATACTGGGTTATGGCGGTGGGATGGTCTGCTCTTCGCAGTTGTCCTGCATGTCCTGCGGATACACGGACGCCTTCAATTGTCATGAAACTGCAATGGTTATCCACACTTGCAATGTTGACCATTCATCTCGGTGATACCTTGCTGTCGCCGCCAGCATCATTACCCAATTTATTTGTGGTTCTCAATGTTCTGTACAGCTGTGGGATGTTTGTGCTGTTCTTTGTGTACTTTAACTACCGCCAGCTTGTTTGTCTACGCTCAGATGCGGATGCAGCAAAGCAAAAATCGGACTAGTGCTGCGGACTTTAATAGACTTTATATTGCAGATTGAAAACAATAAAACTCGCAGTGGACATGTAAATAGCACCAATGAATTATACTAAACGCTATATCTAATCTGCATCTCTTCTCCTAAGTAAAGAAAAAATAAGTCGATGGTTTCACAGATCCAGAACAAGATTTTTTGGGGTGGCAATGCCAATAAGCCAGAATACGTTACGCCTTCGCCGTTGCGCGTTTCTTGGCGAATTCTTTGACAAGCTCACCTGGGTTACTACGCACCTTTTTGGCCTTCCGCTTCTTTGGATCGCTCTTCTTCTCTTCCTCTTCCTCAGCCTTCGCTTCAGTGGAAGGCATGGTCTCAACGTGTGCACCTGAGGCGCCAATGGCCATGGGAGCGCTAGGAAGAGAGTTGAAAATAGGCAGCGTGAGTGAAGTTCCAGTTTTGATGCCGATTGTCTGAATGTTATCCCAGCCCTTCGGGATACACTTTGCAATAAGCTCCGTAGCAATCTCGATATTCTTTGCCAGATCACTTGCTGACATGCTAGTCATACCGATCTTGACCGCGTTACACGTTCCCTTGGTTGGTCTAAAATACGTGCATGACAATGCCCGATTCATCTCTTCCTTCAGATTGCTGGCCTTTAGATTGACTGGCGCCGGGAGCTTCTTCGACTTGAAGAACTTTACGCCTAGGGCTTCAGGCAGACTGTTGATGACCCGATCATCTGTAAGAAACAAATCATGCGTAGAAATCAGCAATCGCCTCGCCTCGTACGCCTTGTACTCGGTTCGTAGCTGTAGCATGCTGATAACCTCTTTGATCTGTGGTATCTTTAGGTTGGTCAGTTTCTCCACATGTGCCTCGTCGTTGTTCTTTGTGATCAGACATACCGAGCTGGACTCGTCGTATAGCGGAGCATGCAGAGGAATTCGGTAGGGTTTGTGGCGCATCTTGGTCGACAGCTTTCTAACGCTCACAATCAGGTGTACGGGCTGCTCCTCATCTGCCAGCAGGTTTGTTGGCTCTTCGCTTTCCTGTTGCTTCTTGGCGTACTTGAGTAGCGACGTGGATGCCTTGACGACCTATATGTTGAAAGGTAAAATACAGCAAACACCCCCAGATGATATAAGTACGTTTGTACGCTCCCGTTTTCATGGCAATGGCGCATATACACAAGCATTTGCGCGCCACTTACAAGGTCATGGTTGAGTGTCATATTCAAGCGTATACGTTTTTGGAAAAGCGCTCAAGCAAGGAAAATGAGGTGAATGAAGCGATACAAACTGAAGAAACAAAAGTGTCGGCCTTTGACATTGAAGGAAAATTGCTGCACTTTTTTTTTTCTGGTTGATTTTAAGCAGTTGATCAGATTGTGAGCCTGTCTACCCATTGCTAATATTGCCACATTCTGTTTGGTCCTCCAAGATTTTGGGCGACCTGGCTCTGCTCCTCGGGCTTCGTTGCTGTTCACTTGCTTTGAATTGACTGTGGTTCCAGCATCTTGTCTTTATTATCTTTAGAACTGCGGGGCTCAGCAAGCTTGCGAACTTTGCAAGATGCTTCCGCTCTCGTTGCTCAACACTGCTGTTGGGCACCCAATACTTGTGGAACTGAAAAACGGCGAGACATACAATGGACACTTGGAAAAGTGCGACAACTTTATGAACATTATTCTGCGCGAGGTCATTCAGACAGACAGCGATGGCGACCGCTTTTGGCGACTACCGGAGGTGTATATACGAGGAAACACTATAAAGTACTTGCGAATCCCAGACGCTGTGCTCGATAAAGTGAAGGAGGATATGGTAAACAACCGCGGTCAGGGTTCCCGTGGTGGACGCGGAGGGCGGGGTAGAGGCGGACGCGGTGGTGACAGCAGCAGCCGTGGGCGCGGTCGTGGGCGTGGTCGAGGCGGTGGCAGTGGTGATGGTAGCCATGGCGGAGGAAGGGGTGGACGTCATGTAAACTAGATCACTACAATGTGTGTACTTGGTCAAAATTCGCTAGTGCAACCACTCGGAGATCGAGTTTGCCCTAGGTCTTTAAAAAGCGTGCTTTTGTTGGATAGAGACAAGCATGGGTCTCAGCTCCAAATGACGCTGCCCATATCTTTATTTAATTTGTTGAAAATGCCAACCCACAGCTGCTGCTGCCAGCGCCAAGATTGGCGGGTTGTTATAGCGAAAGAGTTATTTATTTCTATATCCATTGAATTTTGCTAATAACAAAGACGTAGACATGAGCAGAAACTCTACAACCGAAATTGAGGCGGTACAGGCATGCATTGCTCGGGAATGGCTCGATTTCTTTGATAAGCTCAACGATCCGACTATCGCTGATAAAGGTGAGGAGTATATATGATCAATGCATCTCGGATGTTTGTATAAATTAGTGCATCCCTACATGCGACTAATATTCCAGGGATTCCTAATCGGTCTTATCGCCATCGATGTTATTTTATGTAGACAAGCCCGAGCTATACAAAAGCAAATCAAAGCAGAGCTCTGGTAACTCAGCAAACAAATGGAATATTAACAAGGGTAAGGGCACAAACAAACGGCAGTTGCCACCGCTCTACATATAGTTTTTTGTTTGAAAATGTTATTTTATCACTCTAGCGTTTAGCATAGTACTCATCTACTACTACTGACAGCTCTACTGACATATGTAGGCTCAACTATGGCGAATCAGAAAGACTTTCTGGAAGAAATACGCCGCCAGCTACCCAAATAGACAATTGTTACATTTTGAGACAGAGACATCTAATGTTTGTGCGTACTTTGCAAATAAAACAGGCTACTCGGCTTCAATTATATGATTATAGCGCGGTAACATCTCATGGATGTACTCTAGATGCTTGATATGCACTGCTGTGTGATCGGTGTCGGCATCAACTCGCGTACGCCGTGACTGAGGGTTTCCATAGAGAACTGTATTGTCAGGGACATTTTCAGTTGGTTCTGTGGCACACGTCGTACTGACGACGCAATTGTTTCCAAGTGTGCTGCTCCCTATAACTTTGCTGCGCACTTGCACAATGTTACGGTGACCAATGCCACGGCCTTCGATCCGAGAATCTGTCTCCAACAGATTGCCATCTCCGATCATCAGTGGTGCTGAGTGGTTGTTTATTATCGTTGCACGTTCACATATAATGTTGTTGGCGCCAATAACGATCGGGCCGTTCTTGGCGATAATTGAGGCTCCCACATGCACAACAGTGCCGTTACCGATCTGGACATCGCCCTCTATTACTGCATTCTTGCATACAAGCGCTCGCGGTGCTAGATGAAGCCTACATCTGCTGCTAGACATGTTGATAATACACATAGGCAACCGTCATCTGAGGTTAGCCGCTACTGCGTTATCCACGCTTGTAAGCCAACATTAAATCTCCTTATAAAAAGAAATGAGTCCTACCTGCCCATGCGTCCGTCAATAACTACAAAAGCCAGCGTGTCAGAATACAAGTGGATGAGCAGTGCTTGATGTTGGCAATAAAACCAGGTGTATACAAATAGATGTAGGTCGGATATAACTTTGTTAATGGAGGCATGGGCCTGCGATGCCTGGTATTTATTCTTTACACTAGATTTTATTGCCTGACTCGGCTATGGGCAGAGGACAGAGGAGTTCGCCAAGCGCATGCAAACTCACGTGCCGCGTTGCTGACGGCATCAGCAAAGCCTTCCGAAAGGCGCGACTTGCTTCACAAACGTTTTTAAGAGTGCTCTAGTTTTATTCCTTTTAATTTACTTGATTCAAATCGATACTAGGCCAATTTCATAGAATGGGCGACGGATACCTGCCGTATGCAGCGGATGCCGAGCAATCGCTAAGCGCAGATGAGCTGCTTGTGCTCCAGCGGCAGTACGAGCGCGAGCTTCCACAGGCACGTATACAGACAAAGTTCAACTATGCCTGGGGGCTAATAAAGAGTCCCAACAAGCGAGAGCAACGGCTTGGTGTCAGTCTGATGCATGACATTTACAACGAGAAGGCAGAACGCAAGCGCGAGTGCCTCTACTATTTGGCTATCGGCTACTACAAGATGGGCGAATACAGCAACGCCCGGGTGCACATTGAGCAGCTGCTGGCACTGGAGCCAAACAATGCTCAAGCTCGGAGTCTCCGTGAGCTTATTGATGAAAAAGTAGCTCGCGACGGAATGATAGGACTTGCTGTGTCGGGTGGTGCAGTTGCGCTGCTCGGAATTGTTGCTGCCGCCATCTTCAAGAAGCGATCACAGTAGACGATGTGGCTGTATCGATCCATACATGCCCCCCCCCCTTGACAAGCCAGAGTTTCTTAAGCAAGGCCATTTTGTCTGCCAACTCTAATTCATTGTATATGCTACTTTAGTCATTTTGATCCCTTTTTCGGTTTGAATCGCAGTCTGTGCAACGTTTCGATAGAGTGCGTAGGTCCCAGATTTGGGGAATATCCAGACCTACCTTGTCAAAATATGTATGTAGTGCAGAGGTGATGCAGTATACTGCATGGATCTCATTAGTTTCACATTTAGTTCCCTAATATCAGCTCATCGGGTTCAGTCAAATGCAAAACAGTAATATGGTGGTTAAAGCGTCCTTCCCCTTCTTTTGCTAAGCCGATCGGATATCTCTTCTAGATGCTCTTGCACACACTTCTCTTCTGCAGCGAGATGTATTAGCTAGCCAATCACTGCAATAACATGCGTCTCCGTCTTCCTCATTGTAATTCGCGGTAGAAACCGCAAAACATCCGCCGAACACACACGCCTGGAGTAAAAAAAACCCGCCATCTATGCTTGCTGACCACTCAGTCAAGTAAGGGCGTGTGATCATCAGCGCTCAAAAAGGAGAGAATGACACCTCCTTTCACAAAGAACGCCCCTTCTTTCTCCAAAAAGTACTCTCCTCTAATACCTCTTCTTAGCGATTGCCTTGTTCCGTTGATATCACACAACATCAGTTACTCGTAAATATTATTATTCGAAATGGCTCTAAATGCTGTAATGCTAGAGGAAGGAACACGGCATCCAGTTCCTCTGCCAAACGAGAATTTCCTGTATCACTGCAGCGGTGTAAAGTTTGAGCTGAAAAGCGGTGACGGGTATCCAGGAGATGCAGTGGCTCTTCGAAGTGACTCTGGCACAGCGTTTGTCTCGAACCATCGCGTAGTATTCCTTCCGGTCGAAACAACAGACAAGACGAGCACTGGAACCAGCAGCGAAGGAACGCTCAACTCGTTCACTATCCCACACACTAGCCTGAGAGACCATCGGTTTGCCCAGCCGCTGTTTGGCGCTAACCGTTTCGAGGCATTGGTGCTCCCAGTCGCAGGTGGCAACATTGCTGGTCCTGCAAAGCTGACGCTCTCATTCAAGGAGGGCGGTGGATTTGACTTTGCCACAGTTGCGAGAAAGATGAGTGAGCGGATCCAGGAGACTGGAGATGCCCCTCACGAAGAAGAATTGCCAGGCTACGACAATAGCACACAGGCTGTTTCATCAGAACGGCCTGAGGCTGGGCTTCCAGGATACCCTGATGAAGCACCACCAGGCTATGAGCAGCTAGATGTCAGGCGCTAGAGCAGCAGCTTTATACACACCCTGCTACCTTTATTTCTCTCAAAATACAAGACAAAATTCACTGTTGCTGATGCTAAGCTTTCCTGTCAGAACCTGTATTGGTTGCTTCGTTTTCCACATAATTCAGATCTTGTTGGCGTAGTAGCTTGCGCTGCGCTCTTTCCTGCCGAAACTTATGTAGCGCCTGGTTTATCTCGCTGGTCTCTGATGGCACAATCCGCTTTGGTGGTGGGTTGAAAGTGAATGTCTCGTCTGCCACATAGCGTTCGTAGAAACCAGGCCCGCCAAAATACACCATAAAGCCGATAGGCATAAACATATAGAATGTAAATTTCGCAACTTCAAGTCCCGGGCCGCCCATTTTGCAAGTGTCAAAAGTATTTTTTTTTCTGATAGCTAATAGTTTATAAAGAGAAATATATGGGGAACTCTCAAACAAAAAAAGCGACTGCCCCGACCGTCCGCAACAATTGCAATGATGGGTTCTAATCAAGTGGTTGATGCTTTCCATT